>VMBQ01000009.1:84925-180008 GCA_007657795.1 Dreissena rostriformis | reverse complement strand
ATATATATATATTAAATCATGTCGATAAAAAGATCAATTACATGTTAAATACACATCTTTTTTAATTAATAATAAATCCGCTATCAAATGAAAAATCGGAATCGAAAGCCACAACAGCTTTTTTTTTAAATTTAAACCATGTAAAGGTCGTACACCACGTGATAATCTATATCGAATAATAGCCTTGACGTTTGAAGCGCGTTTGCACGGAGTGCACGAGAAAATCTTACCGGCAAAAAACACTCGTTATAAATTTCATTTTTTCTCCACCTATTAATTTGTGTTATTTATGGACACGTTCAGATTGGGTTTAATTAACATTCGTATTCAAAAGTGACGTGAGTAGCATGGTTTGAAAATGACGTCATTGCGCAAAATCTGACGTGCCCTGGAAATAAACTTCAGGAATTTTGATACCTTAAGTTTCGATGCAACAACAGCGTATCTTGACAGCGAAATTATCAAATACTGTACTTTAGGCTGTGTTTCATATATCCATAAAGCTTTAACGTTTTTAAATAAAATTAGGCACTTATGCAATATTCTCGGAACTTAAATGCACTATATTACATTATTTGAAATTTTAAAATAAGGAAGGAATAGAGGAAAACCCCGACAAAATCCACCATTATCGGTATCCGACCACCTGACAAAAGAAAACAATGACCTGCTAACGAAATCATAAATTTGAACATTATAAATGTTCTGCAACCCATACAGAGTTTATTGTTCAGACAATGTACTCGGAATATAAAAACCGTTCAGACGATGTACTCAAACAAAAGCCGTTCAGACGTACTATTTTCCAAATCCCTCGCCACAGATCTTAAAAAGCTTACACAACGTGCAAAACCATGTACGAAATATTCTAAGCATGTTATAAAGCAAAAAATGTTGTATTTATTTCGTTGTTTGTCATCTTGAATAGCAAACGCGTCAAACTAAAGTATGTTCAGACGATGTACAATTTTCATTGTTTATTGTTCCTGAATGGTTGAGAAAACTACAGAAATCTAAGAAAAACGACATTTACCGGAGTTCATAGGGCGACTAAGCGGATACTCTGCGCATAGTTATCATTTATTTTGATATTATAAAATATGAGAATACCTTGATTGTTGTCATTAAGCGAGAGCTTGTGCCGCCATTTACGATGTACTTTTGTGATCAAGTGTTTCCCCGCGGTGATAGGTGTTCTGGAAGCTATGTATTTAAAACATAGGTTTAATGAGTCAGAAACATTTATACACGAGAAGGATTTGCAAATAAATTTGGAAGTTTGAACATATTTAAATAAAACTGAATCAATGAATTGTAATGTTCAGTGTTCTCAAGTAATACATTAAATTATCATTCTTAGTTTGTTATAATTGATTGACTGGTAAAACTTATGCTAAACAAGCAAAGTTGTTGATGATAAAATGCATATAGATTAAAACGACGCATCGATGCAAGACTCTTTTTCATAATTGACTTCGATAATCTTTTAAGAATAATATTGGAATTATGATAAAAAATAGTCTTATTCCAGTCCGTACCAAAATCAAGTCTTTGTCATGATTTCGAAAAACCAATTTCTACAGTGACTTGTTGAAACATACGAAACTTCATCACGGCCCTCTCCACTACCACAACCNATGAATTGTAATGTTCAGTGTTCTCAAGTAATACATTAAATTATCATTCTTAGTTTGTTATAATTGGTTGACTGGTAAAACTTATGCTAAACAAGCAAAGTTGTTGTTGATAAAATGCATATAGATTAAAACGACGCATCGATGCAAGACTCTTTTTCATAATTGACTTCGATAATCTTTTTAGAATAATATTGGAATTATGATAAATAATAGTCTTATTCCAGTCCGTACCGAAAGCACTTCTTTGTCATGATTTCAAAAAAACAATTTCTACAGTGACTTGTTGAAACATACGAAACTTCTTCACGGCCCTCTCCACTACCACAACCACTACAGCAGCACATAAATCTCACGAGATATATGTTATAGCAAGACCAGGGTTAAACTAATGTCTGCTTTTATATTACTGCATAACGAAACATCTGTGTCTCAAATCGGCCATTTGGAAGAATAAAACTATCGAATGTGGAACATCAATACACAGAAAAATACATCCACGGTTTGGAGATATACAGGCTTCCACTGGTAATTATGTCATTAAGAACATTTTCTATGTTCAGAATGATATAAATAAAGGTGGATAATGCCAAGTTGGACTCAAAAGTAAAACAGTTCTTAAATACTCCAGTTTAAAGAATAGTATGTTGTTGTTTTTTTTAATTAAGTCGAGGAAGGGGGTTGGTGAAATCGGGCATTGATATTGACTTCTGTGTTTCAGTAATCAAATATCTTTGGCATTACACTCATGGAAACGAAAAGTATGACAGTAAAGACGTTGCACAGGCTGCTATTGCGTGACATAAAATCACATACATCGATATCTATGTTTCAATTAAAATCTTCTGATTGCATCTATTCGCGGATAACGTATTTCGATTTCGATAATGTCCGTTCAGCCAGTGTTGTGCGCAATGAAGCCACTGTAATGTTAATTGAACGTTGCGTCTGGTAAGATTATGTTCATGCTTTTATCGAATATAAATTATATATTATTGGCACAAGTCAAATCTGTTGGTGTACGTACTGAAAGCACGTTCATTTTAATCACGTACATAAATGGTAACTAAATGTGTTCATATTGATTCCTCTTCTTCTTTTTCTTCTTCTTCTTCTTCTTCTTCTTCTTCTTCTTCTTCTTCTTCTTCTTCTTCTTCTACTTTCTTCTTCTTCTTCTTCTTCTTCTACTTTTCTTCTTCTTCTTCTTCTTCTTCTTCTCCTCCTCCTCTTCCTCCTCCTCCTTCTACTCCTCCTTCTCATTCTCCTTCTTCTCCTCCTTCTCCCCTCCTTCTTCTTCTTCTTATTCTTCTTCTATTTCTTCTTTTTCTTCTTCTTCTTCTTCTTCTTTTTCTTCTTCCACTTCTTTTTATTTTAGCTTTCAAATCACTCGAACTCAAGTTTGTTTTAACGCACAATCTTCATTCTCATGGAAGCTACAATTTCTTCACTAAGACAAAATAGCGCAGTCTGTTTTCATTATATTTGGCAGCCTGCGTTTGCGCAAAATATTGTTATTACCTGATATGTCAGCATGAAACATACATTTGGGAGCATGTTTGATACGTGGTACATGTTTTATGTGTCTGGATGACGAAAACGTTCACCATAAGTCATTGTATCCCCCCAAAACATGGTCCCGAAGAAAGTCATGCGTAAATAAATTGACAATGTGAATGGATTCGTATATTGTACACTCTCATTATAAAAGTGTTTAGCGCATTTTGGTGCATTATGTTCAGTAATATGTAGATAAAACTGCTATAATATATATATATTCTGATTAGTTTATCTTGTAAGACAGACACATACAGCTTGAGATGAAACGAGATTTACAAGGAGTGTGTGCACTCTTCTCAGAAAAGGCGGGTCGTATTGGAATATTCGTATTGTTGCATTATGTAATAATAATGATCAATGACTCTGTTTTAATATCTCCAATGCCATAGCTCTCAGTTATACAAAAAAACACGAGTTGTTTGTATTTCTAAGCATGAGCAACATAATCGACCTGAAAACCAATGATACGATATAATGATCTTCAGCAGAATGATGAATTTGTATTTGACAGAATAATCCATCGCTGAAGTGACATTAACTGTTTGCCGACCTCTTGGAAAACCGGCCTTAAAGCAAGTGCCTATCCGTTGATTCAGCATTTTTGGTAAGAAGATACTTCCTTTAAAGATGCAATTCCATAACAGCAGAAAGTGTCGTTCGTGATTGGCCTATGCGGACGATATCTTGCGAACATGCATTTAGCCCGGTTTTCCATGAGCTCAGCATATTTCTATCTTGCATTTTTAGTCGATGCAATTGTGATCAGCAGTTTATTTCATCTCTTAAATTGTTTTCCTCGAAACAGTTATTCAACTTGATTAAGAGGTAAAATATCTTAATTATATGATTCTACAGTTCATTAAATTCATAGAGAATTCTATACAATGCAGTATTTAAAAATGTCAATATCTGTGCCCAAATAAAGAAAAATGAAAACTTTAAATAGTAGTTGTATTAATGAATGATAAATTATAAATGTTACAATAATTCTCACGGATAGAATGATTGCTAAATAAAAAACTCACTGTGTTGATATTAATTTCAGATTGTATAGGTTGTAATGTGGCACAATTAAGTGTTTATATATACTGAATATCTAAATATAAATATTAGGCCATTTTAGTACATGCATTCATTATAAACCATTAAAAACAATAAAAAATAAAAATAAAAATAAAAATAGAATACTAATGAAATGCTTACTAAACATTGAAACTAGTCTATATATCTCTTACAATCTGTAAAAAGTACTCACAGATGCCATTTTATTAACACGATCTCGTGCATGGTTTTTAAAACTAGAAGAGCAATTTGAAGTCGCATATTAACATATTAAAATGAGAGATATTTTAAATAAGTTTGCTTTGCATGTTGCGTTTGTTAAGGTCTTAATTCTTCTATAAACTTGTTTTCTGCCATTTTATCGAACACATACAATAACCAGATTATCCAAAAGCACATCAAAATACAATAACGCAATAAATTATACGAGATACATACTAAATATGAAATGTATAATGATTCAAAAAAAAATGTTGCTTGAGCGAGCCCATGACTCGTAGGCGTGTTTACAAATCGTCAGATATGCTCTTTCTAAACATGAGACAGAACTCTGAAATGTAGAAAACATTTGCTTTTGATGTAGATTTCCTTACAACAACAAAATTGTTACAGTAAACAATACTGTCAATGTGTACACAGATCTGATAACTCGTACTGAGTTGCAGACACAGCAGATGTGATGTCCGTTGATTTTATTTATTGATGGACGTGAGGGTTCATCCTATTAACCAACTTCATGACTCGACTTAACACGTTCTTATGCTGTTATATGCTGAAATATAAGTGATAACTCACAACGTCTCATTACATATATGTAGTTTGACATAGTGCTGAGAAAGTATACACGTTGATATACGGTTATACATGTTGATAATTACATCTGAAGTCCACCCGGCCGTCCCCGTCCACGTCCACCTCTTCCATCAACTTCCGGACCAGCTCATCCAACGAGTGTCGCCAAGGTCACGCAAGAACGACTTCGCCTCCCTGATAATAACATCTACATGAATTATGTTAGAAGCAGACACGACACTGTTATTGCAAACATTATATGTTCATGNAAAAAAAAAAAAAAAAAAAAAAAAAAAAAAAAAAAAAAAAAAAAAAAAAAAAAAAAAAAAAAAGAATAGATCTACTAATGAAATGCTTACTAAACATTGAAACTAGTCTATATCTCTCTTACAATCTGTAAAAAGTACTCACAGCTGCCATTTTATTAACACGATCTCGTGCATGTATATAAAACTAGAAGAGCAATTTGAAGTCGCATATTAACATATTAAAATGAGAGATATTTTAAATAAGTTTGCTTAGCATGTTGCGTTTGTTAAGGTCTTAATTCTTCCATAAACTTGTTTTCTGCCATTTTATCGAACACATACAATAACCAGTTTATCCAAAAGCACATCAAAATACAATAACGCAATAAATTATACGAGATACATACTAAATATGAAATGTAAAATGATTTTTAAAAAATGTTGCTTGAGCGAGCCCATGACTCGTAGGCGTGTTTACAAATCGTCGGATATGCTCTTTCTAAACATGAGACAGAATTCTGAAATGTAGAACACATTTGCTTTTGATGTAGATTTCCTTACAACAACAAAATTGTTACAGTAAACAATACTGTCAATGTGTACACAGATCTGATAACTCGTACTGAGCTGCAGACACAGCAGATGTGATGTCCGTTGATTGTATTTATTGATGGACGTGAGGGTTCATCCTATTAACCAACTTCATGACTCGACTTAACACGTTCTTATGCTGTTATATATGTTGAAATATAAGTGATAACTCACAACGTCTCATTACATGTATGTAGTTTGACATAGTGCTGAGAAAGTATACACGTTGATATACGGTTATACATGTTGATATTGACATCTGAAGTCCACCCGGCCGTCCCCGTCCACGTCCACCTCTTCCATTAACTTCCGGACCAGCTCATCCAACGAGTTGTCGCGCAAGAACGACTTCGCCTCCCTGATAATAACATGTACATAAATTATGTGAGAAGCAGACACGACACTGTTATTGCAAACATTATATGTTCATGCATCAATTAAACAATATGTTTGACGTCATACATTTTCAAATAAAGGCGTTAACTTTAGCTTTCATCGCCGTCATATTAAGTGTTGTGTTGTATCCATTGTTCTGTGTTGTGACGGTTATTGGTAATTTTGTGTCACAACAATGTCTTTTTAGCAAAGTGTATATTTAACACTGTAAACATTATCATCATTTAAGTATTTAATGTCAATGCAGGTATGTTAAGGATTGGATGTTATTGTGTTGTAAAATGCCCACAATTGCTAAAGCAATTAAACATACATTGTCATAAGTAAACATATTGTTTGTGCGTTATTCCTTAATTGAATACCACGACGGTTTTAATCTACACCTACCCGTGTATGTCCCAAAATCACTATTTAGGAATACCCAATTACTCAAGGGCTCATTGTTAAATGACAATTGTCATTCGCATTGCATCAATTGTAGAACTAGTGAAACTCAAGAAACATTTACAGGAGAGAAATCATTGGTAAAGTTCGCTATGTAAGGGGAGTGACAAAAAACAATGATAAGATAAGATATAACATTATACAATAACAGAAAATCCAATAATGACACTCGAAGCTCAGATCCCCGTCCTCGTTATTGTCGTACTTGGTGAAGAGTTCGTTCAGCGTCCGCCCCTAGGGCTTCACCGGCATGGCACGGTACATCTGATTGAACTCCTCGAGATATATGGTCCCGCTTCCTGCAACGGGCACGTAAACGTTAAAATCATGATAATGGTGACATTGATGTCAACCTCCAAGAACAATTGACTATGGGACGTTAAACTGGCTCGATTGGTTATAAACACGTGGGTAATTAATGAAGCGGATTTTCCCAATTTCAGAGTGCACGTTCAGATGTAAGATCCACATTTATATATCAAGTAATTCACTATTTTGCAGTCTTCTGCAAACACATATTTACCGAGCCATACGTCACTTGCAAATATAAACACAGTGAACATACAGCTGCACCAGTAGGAGAGAAACCTTCCTATACAGTGTGGTCCCTTTTTATGGCAAGAAACAAATTGCCAAACAATGAGGTACAACACAACTCTACTAGAAAAGACACACAAGTCCATAACACACACGCAAATAAAACTGGGTTTGAAACGGTTTTAGGAACTCAAAACCTCACAATTAGCCTTGATTTATTAAATAAACGTTTAAGTGTAAATAAAAATTAATATCATATCATAAACGATTCAAATGAAAAAGCAATTAAAGGAGACTATATTTAAATTAAATTACTACTGAATGGTTTACATACAGACCAGAGCACCAGAGCCGTAACTCACTGAGGCATGATGCAATTAAACCAAAACCAGACTTACCTACCGCTCGTTTTTAATGAAAAAGCTTATCATATATAGCCTCATATAGTTTAACATTCATATAATCCCCGTGCAATTCAGGAAGAAGCCACAATACGGCTGTTAAAGCTCAAATTATAAAGTTGCTTATGTATGTCTATTGAAACACATATAAATAACGATAAGTTAAGTTTCCAATAAAGAATTGTTTTTACATTTACTTTAAATAAACATGTTATGATTTAACAAACACGATTTACAATAAAAAATCATTTAAAACACAACTATCGGCAACAGATGACCTTCATGTGTCAGAAACAGTTAAATTTATTCGAAGATGTTTTAATAATTTCTGTGGCATAATTGTTTCACGAAGAGCTATTGTCCAATTCGACGAGAGCTAACATTTTCTGTCTCGATGATAGAAACCAATTATCGTGAATAATTTATGAAGCCACCAGATAAAATAACTACTTCAACAACAAAATTGTGTTAATTAGACAAACTTACTGAAACCAGATTTCTTTGTATATAAATACATTATAATGTGTCAGTTTATTTAAGCATACTAAACATTTGTTTTGACATGCATTTGTTTTACACTGCACATACACTAGTCGATGGACACAAACAAAACTATGGAGTATCAAGAGCATACACGTTCTTATAGGGACGCTAGATAACGCCACGTCAGGTCTCAATCGCCGTATTTTATAATTCACGTCAACAACCGTAGGTATTGCATCTCTAAACCAACATGAATTCATATTGAAATGCATTTTATCGCAAAAGCAACACACTAATATTATTACATTATTCATGATCTATGACTGTCCGCTCAAGAAGAGTCAAAGAATTAATCTTTTACCACACAGCACCATGTTTAAACTTATGATTGGTCATCTAGTGCATACATAGATCAATTATTTTATGTAAAACCATTATTCCATGTTCCTTACTGCTCATACCTAATATCATACGGATACTGACAAAGCTAGTATACAGGTACACCTCGTACACGAACACATTGTATGATAAACTCATAAAATTCATTATGATGCATTTGAAAAGCAACACCAGTATGAACGTATGAATGCTGGTCAATGCAACTATACAAAACATAATCAATATTGCTATTGAGACTAATAAATCAACCAGCTGTATATTTAATAAATCAACAATTAATGTTATTGAATGGATTCGGACTCGTAAGACACCAACATGGGCCGAGTATAATTTAGTTATTTTTTTGTTTATAAAAGAGATGGTTAACAATAGTTGATATCTCGAGGTGAAGTCGGTTATTTAGATCTTATTTTCTTATATAGAAATAATCTGCATATAATACGCTGTCTATAGGCCAATTTTTTATGTAACAAAAACGTAGTTTTACGTAAAATATAAACCCCAAGCACCAGAACCTTTAACGTTATCGCTACCATAATTCTGACACATATTGTAAGATATATGTACACTGTAACGCCACGATTGTATTATCTACAATTATTCTATAACAATCATCCAATCCATGTACAACAAATATGTGGTTTGTGAGACTTCTATAACCGTGATCAACCAACTTCATGCTATATGAATACTGCAATACCACTACAGCGAGTATTCGTCGGATGCCGAGGATGTAATCTTGTCGACCAGAACATCCACCACTTACTTGCCGAGGATGTAATCTTGTCGATCAGGTCATCCACCACTTACTTGCCGAGGATGTAATCTTGTCAACCAGAGCATCCACCACTTACTTGCCGAGGATGTAATCTTGTCGACCAGAGCATCCACCACTTAGTTGCCGAGGATGTAATCTTGTCGACCAGGTCATCCTCCACTTACTTGCCGAGGATGTAATCTTGTCGACCAGAGCATCCACCACTTACTTGCCGAGGATGTAATCTTGTCGACCAGGTCATCCACCACTTACTCTCTCAATAATTGATACTTTCGGGAAAATATCTTGACATAGTTTTCCCTGAAAGTGAGAAAATGCATATTTTTATGAGCGCTTGCGCGATTGGAAATGTCTATTTGTTTTCATTTTACGGAGAAAATAGGTCACGATTTTATCCAGAAAGCAACAACATGTTCTTTGTAGTGTATTCTGTTGATTATCATTTAAGTTACTTTTAAGGCGTTTTTCATACCCTCACTATTTTCTCATCGATGTGTAGTAATTGGGTTAACAAATAAACATTCCAGCGCCATAATGGTTTGTCTACCGTTGATTTTAAAATTAATTTGTAGGGGCTGCTATAGGCCCTAACACTATGCATAATGACTGGGGCAGTCATGTGTTAGAGCCGCTTTGACACGAGCAGAAACTATGCCATAAGTAAATTGTATAGTGCAAAAAATGCTTACTACACGGTCTCGGTCAGTGAATGGAGACGCATACAATCAGCAATTCGTTGCAACGGTTCACGATTTTAACAATCTTTGTTCCTCAGAAGGCAAAATATTTAATTATTTTGACCTACTGTTTCACGACACTGCTCACGGTACTGTTGGAAAATAATGATCGAATTAAGCATGACAACAGCCCACTGTTTCCGTGTGATGAGTACTCGTTTCAATGACCCCGTTTAGGCAAAATAAATATTGTTTGTTTTGTGTTACATGGTCCAAAAAAAAGTTTTAAAAGGTATTGGTTTTTTATTTAGAAATTCCTTTGAATGGTCAATTTTACTTGTCCAAAATTTCATTTTTTATATGATTATAAAATAGTCGTAAATATTTAAACCTGCTTTTAAGTGGAATGTTTACCAATTAAATTCGGGATTGAACAAAAACACAACATAATTATGGTTTTAAAACAAATCAACGAATACAAAAAGCAATTAGTTTGCATAAAATTCTACCTATATAAAATTATCTTGATACTAAATTTGTTAACTTTGTAATAAAACTTTTTTTTTCAAACATGCTTTGATCATGGCTAAATACACATATGCCTTTATTTCAAAACATCGTCAATTTCCACTAGAGGTACATAAACACATGTAAACGGATTATTGATCGATTTCCGAACAACTCCGTTAGTAGACCCACGTAAATTATAGTTTTAACAAAAACAGGCATTATTACCTTACAAACTGGGAACGTTATTTCAGCGTTGGGGATTTGTTGCGACATTTGCAAGTCATGAAAATGTCTTGTTACAGAACCTGACAATATTTTGTTTATTGTAATGACTGTTGAACACGAAACGGAAGAAAAAAACAAGATAAACTTATTGGGAGATCCTTCTCCGCTGTTAAGAAACCCAAAAATACATGTCTTTTCAGTAATACACTTCATTATTTAACGCATAAGCCAAAGTCAAAACTAATCTCCGTAAATGCTAGGATACAGCGCTTTAACAGAGCGATGGTCGGATGTTTTACAATTGCATGTCGATGGCGCAAGGATCATATGTGTTGACTGTACTGGGACTGTGTGACAAAATAGCGTTTAACTCGTTTGTTGCCAAAGGCATAGTGCCGGTAACATACGTCGCGTCGGTCACAGGAGACACACCTATCTTATATTTAAACTTCCCGCCAGTCTGGTGGGAACATGTTTCGACGAGTTGTGATAGTAATAATCAATATTATTTAAGCTCATATTATACCAAAACCATATTAAATAAAATCGATGTTTTTAATGTTCTCTGTTTTTTTTCGCTGAATAATTGATATTATTAATAAGCTGTTGTAACTCTTGGAGTGAACACAAATATTCAGTCATGTGTATTAAAACAAGATAAAACAATTAACGAATCAAGTAACAAATCAGGGCAATTAAAAAATCGATCCGTTCATTATATTGCATTTTGATCAACCACTTCATGTTGTGCGAATGCGATATTAAATCCTAGAAATAATCTTTATCAAATGCTGTAGCATTTATAAAGCTTTGACACTCTCTTAAAGCTGTACTTGCGATCGACAATTTCCGTTCCAAAAGGAAATGTTCACACCCTTAAGCACTATTTCATTCATTTGCTGACTTTGCCGTCTGCTGTGTGAGCTATAGGAGCAATGGTTCTATTACATTTAATGAAGCTAGTCGGTATTAATGGCGAAGAACAGAGTTGATTAAGATAAATAGGAATATCAGGATAAACATGGAAGCCAGTGTTGAAGTAAAGATACACCACTAAAACGTTTGCAATGTAATACACTATTATAAACTGATATTTCCACTTAAAACTCTTGATAGCATGACACACCCTTTATTCTTATCAAATTAGTTGCTTTACATACACACGCGTTATTCTTTTAAATGAACTATTAGAACAACCTTTTGTTATAATCTTTATTCTATTGAGACACGGTTATGTCACATGTTCTTGTCAAAACATGCACCTTTCTCCAAAAAAATTCCATTTGATGAAAATGACAGATTACATAACATACATGCTATCTGCAGAGCATAAACTAGACATCACCATACACAAACACGCTTGTATCAATGATTTTCCAACAAAGATACTATTCTGAATCTGAAATGGAAATTACATCAAACGTTCGGCACCATTGTCCGAAACCACGGCATATATTTCGTTGTTAAGAAGCAGAGCCCATTTGAGTTAACGTGGGTTCCGACGATGGTCCGCAAGTTACTTTTGGTGAAAGGACAATTACGCTTATAAGTATTCCGCTAATTTACAGTGAGTTTACACTTTTTATTTGTAGGTTTATAAGGTGGTCGATACGTTCGCCAACATTTGAAGCACACTTTTACCATGTTATTCCTTAGTAAAAGAGAGTGGACTTACATCGTGGTTTCTTACATTCATTGCATACGTTGAGCAGGCAGACCCTAAACGTACGTGCTTTATGCAAACAATTTACAGCTTAACTTGGAATCGTTACATTGTCAGATAATGTAGTAATGACAGCCAAGGGATTTCAAAATGTGTGCGCTCATGGAAAAAATATGGTGTTGTATAATAATATCAAAGTACAAAAAGTCGGCATTCAATTATTCAGTTGGTGGTGATGTTCAACATTATGCTATGATTAAATAACCGTTTAATTGCTGAAAGATAATGAAATATAATGTAACTTTCAGAGATCCCGAAATCTAGTTTAATATTGTTCATACTATTGATATTTATTATAATGCAGTATTCGCAAGCCAGCAATAAAGTATCCTGGACAATTTTACGATGATGGTTATGCCGTTTAATGAAACATTTTATAATGACTATTTAATAGCTTCGCCGGGAATAGCTCCGACATGGAATCACATTTTATTAAACACTGGAGTCTTAGTTAATGAATAGGAAGTATTAAAAATCATTTTTATGTCACGCGCCTTTTCGCGCAACTGCTTCGAATGTGAGTAGAGCGACTCGAATGTCATGTTTTGTTGTAAAGTTTATCTCTGAATACATATATTTGATTGTCATACAAACATACATAAACGATCAATACTTTTTGCTACTATTAATTAAACGGAAAAGAAATATGGTTTTATAATCTTAGGTGTGAATAAGGAAGAAATAACTAGATAAGCGAACGTCTCATGCAAACCTTTTTTAAATACTTGTCCGTATTATTTTTGTTTTTTACGCTCGATAAATTACGACCATTTATACTTTTGTCAATTCTAGTTAATAATATATATTATCAACACATATTGTTGGCAAGATATCGTAAAAATATGGAATAAATACAAAGGTTGGATATTTTATTTATAGTTTCCAATGCTCTACATTTATGCAATCAGAACCTTTCAAATGAAACTAAAGAGAGTTATAAAACGTTTCCATTCGAATTATTTTACATTGTGCCAATATTATTCAGTGGTGAGAAATATGGTGGTCGCGCAAATAAATGATTTTTGGCACATTTAGAACACACGTTATGTTAATGTTCATATCCCTTGGCTGACTGATAAAATTATCTGTATATATTGGCCACGTCTATATTGAAAGCAATCTTCATAATAAGGAATCCCTCCTGCGTTATTTGGCTTTAATTAGTATTCGATATTTTAAACATCGTTCATTCCGCTAAGTAAGGTTCATTCCGCATAATATTATTATGGTGCAAAATGTACGGCTGTTGCAAACATATGTAATGTTTCTCAATTTTTCATCAATCATCTTAATACGATCGTTTTCAGCATAGGAACGGTTCATTCCGCTAAGTAAGGTTAATTCAATATAATATTATTATGGTTCACAATGTACGGCTGTGCTTAATACAATCGTTTTCTGAATAGGAGCATTGTGGATTCTTAAAGTATCCAAGCAAATCATATGTATATAATCAATGGATACAAGTTCGGATACAAGTCCTCAAACAAAATTCACATAACTGTATAATTAATTTGTGGATACCATCAAGTAAAAGTGTTTAATTTGCTTTTGTATTGTTAGCACAGGGAACACACTGCATGGTCAGTTTGGTATCCAAGGTATGGTACTGTGTACTTCAGGTCAATGTATCCTTTGCAATAACTTGATTTTTTTTCGCTGTCAACATGGGGCATAATTCATACTTGTTAAAAGCCATCTTGAAACGATACTTGTCACTGCGTTATTAGCTGTACAAATGCTCAACGCCACCAGATAAATTGAACATATATTAATATTGTTTTGTAAGCAACGCCACACCAACCATAGAAGAGATTAACAAAGCTTGAGAACAAGCAACTTTAACTTAACCCTTAAATATTCAGTGACCAATTAACAACTCTGAAAAACTGACGAACTATTTCTCACCTAAACCGGAAACCCGTCTTAACCGGAAACCCCGTTTGACTGGACTTGTATCACTCTCCCTGACTTGTCCGATTTAGAATGTCTTCTTTGTGTAATACGGGGCCTGTTGGTGTGTTCTTGTTTTTATATTTATAATTTGACGTCAATATCGTAAGTTTTCTGTATAACAGTATGTTGGACAATGTTATTTCCACGCAGTTAGTTAAAGCGATGCCAACTTCCTTTCCTACATATGGCTCCGAAGTTATGAGTTCAATACCTACTTTTTGGTTGAATTATTCTGACTTTGTTTTTTTGTCTATCAAAAATCTCATTTTGTATTGTAATAAACTTAATGAATATGATTTTGTTTAGTGTACACAATATAATATACATTGCAGAACAAATCCTGTTTTTTAGCCAAAGTCCATTTAAATAAAATATTGACTTCTTAAACGTGAAAAGCAGAAACAAGATATTCTTTCTGATTAACCCTTGATAAAAACTGCTGTCACACAACTGAAGCAGTAAATAAAATGCATTATGTGGTTGAAATGAATGTCGAAGAATTAATTGTGCACATATACCTCTATCAAGTATAGTTTTAAGCGACACTTTAACAGCAGTTTTTAATTAAGAGTAATCCAACTCAAGAAACATTATCAGGAGAGATATATTCGTTTTCACATCGGCTAGAATTTTATTACTGAACAGCAGTTGTTTAATAATTCAACAGCAGTTATATAAATCTATAGCAATAACAAAAATATATATGGTTATCAAGTGATCAATTTATTACACGAAGTTAACAGTAACATACGAAATCATTATTGCAACATATAGGTTAAATGCATTACAGAAACGGATATAATATCACTCCAACCAATAGAGCTTTTAACGTGACTCATACAATAATTTGTACAAAGATAGAAATATTCATGAAAATGAAAACTCCATTACCAAGATTCTGTTATCGACGCTATGGAGACTACTTCTATTTATCAGACAACACACCTCAGACATAAATCATCCGACTCTTAAGAAATTATGTCTTGACAATTGTATATAACCGTTATGACCCAGTTTTACACTAGATGAATACAACACAATCAAGTTTCCACAATAATTCGCTAGATACCGACTTCCCAGAGTAACTATCGACCAAGAACTTCATCCGCAAATAAGTTCATAAGGAAATGCACACAATAAACTGTTTTCCAGATCGTATAACAAAGAATATATTGATAAATTACATGCGCGTGGTCTGCAGAACCAACATAAACGAGTCTTTATTCAATTAACTGTTGACTCTATGGCAATCGGAAAAAATAGTGGGACACTATAAATGTGATAAGGCAGTACATAACGAAACAAGTAATTCGTTTATTGACATAGTATAGTTTAACATTACACTTGCAGCTTCGCTAAATTGTAACTGATGTATCAATAGAACCCTCACGTAAACTTAAATGAGCAGTAATATTAATTACTTGACTGCACGCTTAGCTCGAATTCTCAAGTTGGTCATGCAATCGACTATCTAATGCAAACCAGCTTTATCATTCATTACATGTTGCATATCATCAACAGGGCGATGCCATCCGATGCGATCAGCGAACACTTTCGCAAGCAGATCACGTAACAGTTTGATTGCGCTTGGTTTCTCATTTGGTAAAATAAATAGCTGTTTTATTTTCCGAATTCAAGAACACTTGTATGACTTCAATGTCATTGAATCGAACGTCGAAGATAAACTAGTTCGATTGTGTACCAGAAATGTAAGATTGTGATCTCAGCTGTAACCTACAAGATTGCATTTAGGTTCCTGTGTTTTGTTTTGCATTATTTAGTAGGTCTTTGTAAACGAGGTCCATTTAGTTTGCTATACATTCCTTTTACCTTGTTGACTCGGCGACTTCCACATTTAAGTTAACAGACTCTATAAGATATGAACGAATGTTTATTTATATTCGATTAGGGACGATACACGATTACAATTTAAAATACAGTAAACTCTATTTAAATATTTATTAATACAAATAACATACGAGGTCTACATTTGAAACAACATACATGTTGGAGTAGAAATGTCCGAATCTGCGGTTTTAAATAATAAAGAATCACTCAATATTTAATGCACACAGCTATAAACGAAAACATTCGCACGGCTCATTAGCCGAAGCAAATTAAAAGGCATATCGATACCGTATTAATGGAATTATACCTTTTTGTTTCCTAATTGTCCGTTTCCGGGAGTAAGCATTACATAGTTAAATGCCTTACGGTGATGGTTGTACCGTTTAATAAGAGGTTTAATAAAGGTCATTTAATAGCTTCTACGGTTCTATTACTGAGGCAAAGAATTCCGGTTTTGTAAAACTGGAGTCTTAATTAGTGAGCAAGACAAACACTGTGCATCTTACACCAGGGTAACTTTATTGACATAACCTGCTTTATACGTGTTCTGGTTTGATGAAAGCTGTGGAAAAAGCGACCATAATATCTCTTGGGTTTCTCTTATTTATTATCAAACACCAATTGTGTTGTGTTTTTATAATTAACACAACATGGTGAATTAAATTTATTTTCATTTGGGTGAATGAAGCAGTAGTTTTAGTTAAATATAACTTGTTATACATCACCACTATGGCACAAGGGTGTGTGTGTCTATTTGAAAGGTGAATGTAAATTTCCTGATTATCAACCATGCCTTTCAAATAAAAGATGCATAGATAATTTTCCTCGTATAATTCCTGGCATTATTTTTATCGGACCATCTGCCAACGTGGTGCAATGCATTCGTTAAGCAGACAAGTAAATGCCTTAAGGCTAAATAAGAAACATCAATTGTGAAGATGTACATAATCATTGCCAGACCGATAAATTGAGTAGTACTAATAAGCCAAGTCTATATTCAGTCGCCAGAAATAAATTATTCTGTAAATGTAGTTCAGTTTTTGCCTTGGGTCATAATGACTTTTCGGTTCGATGGCAGGATGTTATTCCGTTATGGCCATTATGCTCATAGGTACGTTTCTTTTTACGTTCATTTAATATTTGAGTTGTTTAAGATGGTGCACAGCAATTGTTTGAAAATATGAACGGATCCTTTAAAGCTTATTCGGTATTTTTTATGTTTGATTCATAAGTGTTCACCAAAACGACCGTTTTCCTATTCAGTGAGTACAAAACTGCATGCACGGTTTGAATTTCTTATATATGGTGTTACTTTCGTGCATTTAATTTTACTTATTATTGGTATAACATCAACTGACAGACCATCCATTGGTTTCTTTGTTAGAATAGGAGTCATCTACATTTTAAAATAGAAGAAGACATTAAGAATTATGAATTTATCAGGTTCACTGTACTGTATTTATTCGTATGTTCGTCTGCCAAAACATTTATGTCGGCTTTCATTTAATCACGTTTACGAAACAGCGTCACTTTCACCAAAACATTTTGTAATATCATTACGGCAGATAAAGTGCGCGATCGGAATAATACAACTATGAGATATTTCCATAGAAAACTGCCAAAAGACTCGCGTATGAAAAAAATACAACTTATTTATTCAACGGTTGTGTATCGACTTATGTTCCGAAACAGTTTAGCGTCAAAGGCAAGACTAATGATCGCTTCATTAACTAGACATCGCCTTATTCGTTTATCTCATTTGACGAATTTTCTTGTTCTTAAACTGTCTCTGTGAATGCGTTGTTTAAAGTCCCAGAAGGTATGATTGATCCCCAAGCAGTTCATCCGGCTAAGACTTAAAATAACGACATAGCATTTCATAATAAGTATTTAAACACGAATATGTGTACATTGTGAAAAAGAAGAGAATATGCTCAGGATCAGATTTAAATATTTATAAAGTTGCATCAGCAGGAGTCAATCTTCGCATTAATAGAAGGTCCTTTATTTTAAGCAAATTACCATGCAGGTACAACGAAACATCGTAACTGTATTAAAACAATTGTTTGTAATGAATTGAAACGGTCAATGCAAAATCATCGGCGTGTAAACCGGTTTAACTATAAATAAAACCAGACGTTCTACAACGAAACTGCATACACATGGGTCCTTGCATCCAGCACACTTTCGCACGGATTTATAATATTTTAAATATATATCAGTAACAGTGCACGAAACATTTAATGCGTTTGATCCACCTAAACATACCAATAAAGAACCTGTTCTTTGCGCAGTAGTAATGGTCATTTATTTTAATAATAGCAATTACTAGCAGTCATTAGAATCTGATTCAAAATCGTTACCAAACCATGCAGCATTTAATAACATTTTAAGGGTATCTCATAATTGTGATTTCGGTCGCCAATTTCCAGTACAGGCAAGCTTAAAATAAATATTTTATTGATTTGCCAACTTTACAGTCTGTTTTTGGGCTATAAAGACGATAGTAGTAATAAGCTTAATGAACTCAGTTTACGAACAGTCTTGGCCTTAATGGAGAACATCAAATCAATCGACTAAAAGCGCATGGAGATAAATGGGAATGTTATTGCGTACATCGAATTTAAGCGTTGCAGTGAAGTAAAAACTACTGAGATGTAATAAACGTTCAAATTGATATATGCATCTCTACGAAAACCCCTTAGAAACAATACATTCTTTTTTATTTGTATTAGGATAGTCCATTGGCATATCCATGTTTTTTAACTTAATTAAAGGGAATGTTTGAACAACTCATTTTCATGTGGCTTGTAATGGTATGAACTTGTTCAAGGAAATAATATCATACAAATAAAAGTATTATGAGTTTGCCATATATATATTCCATGAGTCCTTCCAAAACACCCACACTTCCCCGATATTCATCAAAGGATATTTTGTTAAAACAAACAACAAAATGGAACGCTTATTTGAAGGGCAAATAACATATCTCCAATTACACCACCGCTTTTGTTACTAAGACGGTCTCACGAGATTTATATTCTGAATCTGAAATGGAAATTTAAACATCACTGGTTCGATAGTAAGATTCAATGAAAGTTCAATGAGCGCTGAATAAAAAAGACGTTTATTCACACTTGGTTCGTGTTTTCCTACGTTGTAAGAATTCGTCATTAAAATTGAATCCGTAAAGCGTCGCAAGAAAGCATGTTGTTTATTCTAAGATTATTTTCCTGCAGTAAAACTATTATATACTGAGTGAAGGCAAAATTTATTTTGTTCATTTGCATATAATCGAATTCGAGTGTGTTAATGTCAAGTTGTCATTAAAACATGTTTGGATTTATTTATTTAAAAGACAAAAACAACAAAATCGTAAAGTAATTTAAATTGCTTTAATGTGTGATATACACGATTTTAGCACTTCCGTTTGAATTGTTAAGCTTTTATATTTCTAACACGTGGTTATGGTAGCCTTACTATTTAACCATTTTTGTGCGCCTCCTGAAAATAACTATGCATGGTACCCATGTACCCAATAAAACATAAGAAATAAAAACGTCCACATTTAGGATGTGACATCTTGAAAGTTTATTTAAAAATTTTGTCTGGATGATATTCAGGTTTCAGTGAAAACAAAAACAACAATATGCATAATACAAAATAATATAAATAATAAATTGTTGAATAAACGAAATTCACAAAACCTAATGTTATAAAACTATTAGAATTCGATACCCACAGTGTCTTACGAGAACAAGATTTAATCAGAGTTACCAGTATATCAAGCTGTCCATTCTCTTGGTATATGATATTGTGCTTACTTTTAAACTGGTGTCGAACCACTGACCCTTGTACCTATTATGAAATATTGGGTTGTGATAATAGCATCCGGTGTTGCCATAAATACATCCTCGGTTAAAAAAACTGCCGCAACACCTCTTAAGTTGAAACAAAGAACAATAACTCCAATTGTAAAACCTTTAAACTATGCACTAAAGTATTTGTAAGTTATTATTCTGAATTAGTATAAGGTAATTCCATTCAAAATAAAGGAGTTGCGCACAGAAGCGTTTATATGTAATTTTGCTTTTGTTAACATTTAGAGAAAATCGCACACAAAATCTTTGAGGAAATGCGAACAGAATGTTTGATATGATATTTTAAACAAAGTGCAATAACACCCTTAACAAAAATACAATCGTGAAAACTTTATAATATGAGCTGTATGACTTGCAGATAATTGTTCGGTTACGTTTGACAAACATCAAACGCAAAACGAAGTAGGATTTGCGCTCAGAGGGTTTTATATGGAATTTTGAAAAGGATCAATAGCTTCTAAAAATAAAGAAATCTCAAAACTTGACCAAATTCACTGCAGCATTGTGACGTACTTATTTAGTAAACGTTTGACATGTGTTACACGCAAAATCTAAGAGAAGTTGAGCACGGAATCTTCAAAATGTAATTTTGAACAAAGGGTTATCACTCCATAGAAATAACTTTATTGCAAAACCTTGAATACGTGTACTGAGACAATTGTTTAAAAGTCTGGCGAAAATCGCATGCAAAAAGTAGGAGGAACTGCGCACATGATCTTAAATTTCTATTTGTTTTAAAACAAACTTCAATAACTGCTTAAAAATGCAATCGTAAAACTTGGTAATATTAGCAGTAAATGTTTGTAGAAAATCATTCTTAAAAAGTTTGACAAAAATCGAATGCAAAATGAAGGTTGACTTGCGCACATAAGCTTTTATATGTAATTTAAAACATAGGGCAATAACTCTTAGAATATAGCGCAACCACGAAACCTTGACAATATGAGCTTTCGAACTAGAGATAATCAGTATGTTAAAGATTGACAAAAAGCGCATGCAAAATAGAACAGAACCGTTAATATGTAATTTTAAACAAATGTCAATAACTCCTTATAAAATGACTCAATCGCGAACCATTAACACTATGCTTTGGAGCCGTTGGAGTCATTTGTTCAAGTTAAAAACACTGTTGCAAAATGAAGTATGAGTTGCGCACAGACGCGTTTTGTGACGGACGGAATTGCGCATGTGCGCGTTTGTTAGAATAAGTACGTACTATTACTCCGTAATTTTACACCTGGGGCTTGATTTAACATTTACAGTCATAACAGATCTCTTGTTTTGGTAAATGTTTCATTGCTGGTATCGACACAAATGGAAATGTTATTAAATGGTTGTGTATTAGGCTTATGTGTAAATGCTACGAATAATGTAACACATACATTAGGTTTATGATTTTTTTTCTTAAATTCATCAAAATTCACATTAAACTTTAAAAAAAGTTTAATTGAACATTATTCCTATGGTGTTCATAATGACAATAATGACTGACATCGAGGATGGTCTGTCGACTATTCAATTCTTACTAATTATTTGTTGCGTCAGTTTTATACCGTAAACTATGTTTTTAATACGAGCACATATGTATTTTGTTATATACAAAACAATGTACTTAAAGCAAAATAATATAAGGGACATTGCCGTCCATTAGAGAATATGCTTTATTCATCACTGCGTAGATTTTGATCGGCAAACGAACACCATCGTATCAATTCAATTTACAAACAAGACAAATCAACAAAAAGCATCGTCTGGAATAAATTATGCTTACATACACGACCCTATTTATTTGAAAGCAATACACTATCCGATAAAGATACGTTACAATACGATGCATTAATAAAGTTTCAATAGTCGCTCACATATTTTCTTTAATACAATTATTTATAGCATCATTAATAACATTATTAAAACCTATGCCATCATACACAGATGATAAAATGCGTACAGATTTACATATAAATGTATATATACCTAAAGAAAAATTGATTTTACAAATGATAACATTTTACTCTTCGTTTCAGCAAAAGCATACTTTATCATACTTTTAATTCATTAACATAAATTACATCAATTTCTATTTTTTAGAGCTACTTTCTAATACTATACGGCACTGCCACAAAAATCCACAACTGCATATTATTTATAAGAGAGATATTTTGTAAAACTCACTACGGCTACGCATTTTTTGGGTCGCAAACCTGTCATTTGGAACAGTAAAAAAAAACAAAACAAAATATGGAACATAAACTAAATTTATTTATGGTCAACACAAGGCCAGGTCGGGAAGGAACAATACAAGTAAAAGTGAATAACAATGAACCACAGGTGTCCCAATATTTTTTGTATTATCAACACAATTTAAGTACAACACATTTTTCTATCAAGATTAGTACGTATTCATACCTCTTGTTACAGTTAAAAAACATATGTTACATGCTCTTAAAAAACGATAGGTAGACATGACTCAAATAATTTAAACAATATCAATAATATGTTTCATACCCAGCAAAACTATAACAAGTAATGAGTGTTATTTATATTTTGTCAGTTATGGTCGTTGGGAGCTTTGTGTTAAGGCTATATATCGTGTACCACAAAGAACAGGTAAACGGTGTTTTTCTAACATTTATCAAACGCCGCACTAGACATGTGTTTAGCAATATTTTAAATCATAATTCACAGTGTGTTCATATCTACATGATGGATTGACTACAGTTTGGTCCGTTAAAAAACTCATTCTCTAACTAATTGCATTTGGCGTAAGTTTTAAAAAGTAACCAACATTCAATTTGAACGAGTTTATATACTTTACTAAATTATGTAAATTAAATTAAGATATTAAACAGAAATGATCGCCCATAAGATAACAGTTAACATTATTCACTGAGTCATTATAAGCATACGAGAAGGATCATTCCAATTCAAATAACAAAACAATACTTTTTGAAAGCGATCATTAACTATCACGCTAGTCTCGTGTATTTTCTCCCCGCTACACGAAGTACGTCTTCGTTAAATCAAGAAGGCTTATTTTTTACGTGAACAACGCATGAAACCACTGTGAAATGTTTCATGATTTGACAGTTTATAAAAACAACTGACTGCTTACATAAAGCGACAGTTTTAAGTAGAAGGCAATGCAAAATCTGATCCAGAATCTTAACCAAACGTTGAAGAATAAGTTATGCTTGAAGGGTCACTCCAAACTGTGCTTTCGAGCGGCCATTTCTGGTACAAACGGCAAACGTTCATGACAGACAGCACTTCCAATTTATTAACGTGATAAGTAATCCGGAATACGGTTATATAAGCGACGATTGCATTAAAGTAAATGAAACCATTCTACAAACAGAATATGCTTCAGGGGAGAATTACAGATCAATAAAAAATAATTACTTTATAGAAATGTTATGGTTTTCTTGCACTTCAGCGTAACAGTGACAAATACAACAACAGTTTGAACTATGGAGATTGTTCTTGGCACAAAGTGCGCGAAGTTGTCCTTTTATTTCCACAGCTTTATGTTTTAAGGAGACAACATAAACACGGGCCTTTATCTGAAATGCATAACAAAAAAAATACCCATAAATTAAAGCGCGTCTTATCAAGAAAGTTAAACCAGTCTTTCTTTCTATGTTAGACGCATGCAGCCGTTTGTGTCAAACATTGAATTGTATAATAATATGTGTTACTTTGCCTCTTGTTGTTAGAACTTGCAATTGTGGTATATCTAAAGCTAGTTATATGAAGTAATATGAAACAAAACGTTACTTTGTAAGATGAGAAACAAGAATAAAGGGATGTTCTACCTACACAATTTCATAACATTTTCGAAATTTATTCTAAGGGACTAAAACAAGTCTAGTTTTGGAATTTCCAACTCTACTGGTCATGCTGATACTTTTGGTGAAAGTTAGATACCCGCTTCCTAAATGCGGCATTCATACTCAGTTTATTAACACATAGTACAATATTTGCTTTCTAGAACGTTTGGTTTTGATTTTAATACTGTAAGGAATATGAATATATACCAATACAATACTCTATACGAACGATTGATATAAGCTTTAATTAATTTACTAAATATAACAAAACCTCATTGAACGTAATGGTAATACAAATCCAGAAATCGCATGTGTTATGTAATAATAGGAAGTGTAATTCCACATATACTAATATGACTCCTAGAAAGTGGTACTGTTGTGGACAACAAGACAAAGGTTTATCATATAACCGAATTGATTGGCGTCTAATGCATGAATCAAATAGCAAAACAAACATGTCTATATCAGATAACGTAATCCAGCTAATTTCATTGTGCGTTTAACAAACCATTTTAGAAATTCCGTATGGAATTCAACGGTTTCAGATCGAAGAGCCGTGGTAATGATAATAGCCTAGGTTTCTATTGTTTTGTACCCAATGAAATCTAAGTTAGATGGATTTGGCGTTTAGGTTTTTTTTTAGAAGTCATCTTTGCTGATGCTTAATGATTTGCATTGATTTCACTGTAAAATTAAATATTTTTGTTGGTTCTGAAAGAGAATACAACATTACTGAGCACATAATTAATCAACGTTTTCCTGACTTTTGAAATTACGAGAAATATGTTTTCTTGATGAATTGAATGTCTTGAAGAATGGAAGCTACATACATTTAAATATAACGAAATTCGAGAATAGTTTCTAATGGAGCTATTTATTTAAAGTATTATTTTAGAAAGAAACATTTATGCATGAGAAGGATTTGTTGGTAAAACTCATGGTGAATAAGCAAACTTGGTTTTGATGAAATAAATATAGATTAAAACGATGCGTCGATTTAAGACTATTTTTCAAAATTGACTTCGATCATTTTTTAATAATAATATTGGAATTCTGACTTTAATATTGTTACAGTTTTCTATTCGAGTCCCTACCAAAGGCATTTCTTTGTCATGATTTTGAAAACCAATTTCTACAGTGACTTGTTGAAACAAACGAAACTTCCTCACGACCCTCCCCACTACCCCAACAACTACAGCAGCACATAAATCTCACGAGAGATATGTTATAGCAAGACCAGGGTAAAACTAACGTCTGTTTTTATATCACTGGAGAACGAAACATCTGTGTCCCAAACCGGTCATTTGGAAGAATCAAACTAACGAATTGAATTAAGTCGAGGAAGGGATTGGTGAATTCGTGTATTGATATTGACTACTGTGTTTCAGTCATCAAATATTTTTGGCATTAAACTCTTGGACACGAACAGTATTACAGTAAAGACGCCGCTGCACAGGCTGCTATTGCGTGACATAAAACCACAAAAATATGTATGTTTCAATTCACATTTTCTCATCTATTGCATCTATTCGCTGATAACTTATTTCGATTCCGATTTCAATAATGTCCGTTTTGAAGCGTCAGCCAGTGTTGTGCGTCATGAAGCCATTGTAATGTAATGTAATGTTAATTGGACGTTGTGTCTTGTTGGAGTTATTTTCATTTGATTATATCGAATATAAATTATATTTTGTTGGCACAAGTCAAAACTGTTGGTGTACATTTTTCCAATAGCTCAGCATATTTCTATCTTGCATTTTTATTCGATGAAGTTGGGATCAGCAGATGCTTCAACCTCTAGGATTTTGTTCTTCGAAACCGTTATTCAACTTGATTAAGAGGTTAAATATCTTAAGTATATGATTCTTCAGTTTACTTCATTCATAAAGTATTCTATACATGGCAGTATTTATATCGAATATAAATTATATATTGTTGGCACAAGTCAAAACTGTTGGTGTACGGTTTTCCAATAGCTCAGCATATTTCTATCTTGCATTTTTATTCGATGAAATTGGGATCAGCAGATGCTTCAACCTCTAGGATTTTGTTCTTCGAAACCGTTATTCAACTTGATTAAGAGGTTAAATATCTTAAGTATATGATTCTTCAGTTTACTTCATTCATAAAGTGTTCTATACATGGCAGTATTTATATCGAATATAAATTATATATTGTTGGCACAAGTCAAAACTGTTGGTGTACGGTTTTCCAATAGTTCAGCATATTTCTATCTTGCATTTTTATTCGATGAAATTGGGATCAGCAGATGCTTCAACCTCTAGGATTTTGTTCTTCGAAACCGTTATTCAACTTGATTAAGAGGTTAAATATCTTAAGTATATGATTCTTCAGTTTACTTCATTCATAAAGTGTTCTATACATGGCAGTATTTATATCGAATATAAATTATATATTGTTGGCACAAGTCAAAACTGTTGGTGTACGGTTTTCCAATAGTTCAGCATATTTCTATCTTGCATTTTTATTCGATGAAATTGGGATCAGCAGATGCTTCAACCTCTAGGATTTTGTTCTTCGAAACCGTTATTCAACTTGATTAAGAGGTTAAATATCTTAAGTATATGATTCTTCAGTTTACTTCATTCATAAAGTATTCTATACATGGCAGTATTTATATCGAATATAAATTATATATTGTTGGCACAAGTCAAAACTGTTGGTGTACGGTTTTCCAATAGTTCAGCATATTTCTATCTTGCATTTTTATTCCATGAAATTGGGATCAGCAGATGCTTCAACCTCTAGGATTTTGTACCTCGAAACCGTTATTCAACTTAATAAAGAGAGTAAATATCTTAAGTATATGATTCTACAGTTTACTACATTCATAGAGTATTCTATACAAAGAAGTATTTATAAATGTATATATCTGTGCCAAAATAAAGAAAAATGAAAATTATACACAGTAGTTGTATTAATGACTGATATATTTTAAACGTTACAATCATTCGCACTCATGCAATAATTGCTAAATACAAAACTCACTGTGTTGATAGTTCTTTAAGATTGTATGGTTGTAATGTTGCAAAATTAAGTGTTTAAATATACTGAATATCTAAATATAAATATAAGGCCATTTCAATACATATCTTCATCATTAATCATTATAAATGTAAAAACAATACAAAATAGAATGGTTATGAAATGGTGACTAAACATTTAAACTAGTATATACATCTCAGACACTCTGTAAGTTTTGGGATACATTGAACACGTAAAAATAGGATTTGGGGGGCGATTGTTCAAACTAGTACTCACAACTGCCATTTAATAAACACGATCTCGTGTATGTATACACAAATGGTAGAGTAATTTTAAGAAAAATGTATCATATTTGCATTTGGGGTTTGTTAAGGTCTTAATTCTTTTATAGACGTGTTATCTGCCGTTTTATCGGAAATATACAATACTCACTTTATCCAATCAGCACATCAAAATACAATTACACAATTAGATATACCGAAATGTATACTTAATATGAAATGTATAATCATAAAAATATTGCTTGAGCGAGTCAATGCCGTGTAGGCGTGTTTACGAATCGTCAGATATGCTCTTTCCAAAAATGAAACAGAACTCTGAAATGAAGAAAACATTTGCTTTTGATTCAGATTTCCTAACAATAACAACACCACCATCATTACTTTTATATTAAGAGTTGATATTTAACTTTGGACATGTAAATGCATTTGAAATAGTGTTTGTCATCGACTCGTTGAAAAGACCTCGTTTAATTGGTACAGTTAACAATACTAGAAATATGTACACAGATATGATAACTCGTAAAGAGTTGCAGACACAGCAGATGTGATGTCCGTATATTGCATGTATTGATGGACGTGATAGTTCATCATATTTACCAACTTGATGACTCACAATGTTTCTTACATATATGTTGTTTAACATAGTGATGACGAGCTATAAGCCTTGATATGCTGTTAAACATGATGATAATTACATATGAAGTCCAACCGGCCGTCTCCGTCCACATCCACCTCGTTCATCAACTTCCCTAACAGCTCATCGGACGAGCTGTCGCCAAGGTCACGCAAGAAAAACTTCACCTCTCTGGTTATTAGATTGAAAATAGTTATGTTTGTAGCAGACGAGACACTTTAACATATTTTTATGCATCAATTAAAAAATGTGTTTGACGCCATACATTTTCATATAAAGGTGGTGACTTTATCTTTAATCGCCTTCTTTTGTTGTTGTGTTGTATCTATTGTTCTGTGTTGTGACGATAATTGGTAGTTTGGGATCACTACAATGTAGGATATATCTACCTTTGCACACATTATGATAATTCATGTATGTAATGCCCATGCAGGTATGTTAAAGAAAGGATATCATTTTGTTTCAGAATGAACACAATTGCTTAAT
The DNA here is from genome assembly GCA_007657795.1 of Dreissena rostriformis. NCBI lineage: Eukaryota > Metazoa > Mollusca > Bivalvia > Myida > Dreissenidae > Dreissena > Dreissena rostriformis. Next base: position 151,632 of record VMBQ01000009.1, on the reverse strand, counting down.
CAAGAACATGCATATGAAGTTCCTTACATTTTGTATATCCCTTGAGCGTCATAGATCATCCTTCGGTTTAATAAAATGATATAAATTGGCGACGTTAGGTAAACGTATCTGTTTGAAAGTTATTCATAAGTTCAAAAACACTACGATTTAAATCCACACTTTCACGTGTAGGTCCCCAAAATACAATCAAGGAATACCGATATAAACTTTATTATAATCAAGTTGAAAAGAAATAATAGGACGTATGGATGGTCAATACAACTATACAAAACTTAATCAATATTGGTTTTGAAAATAATCAATCAACCAGCTGTATATCAACAATTGATATAATTGAATAGATTTGGTCTGTTACAAACCAACATGGGATCGAGTATAATTTAGTCATTTTTTATCAAAGAAATGGTGAACAATAGTTGACAACTCGGGGTGAACTCTGTTTTATTTTGATCATATATCCTTATAAGAAATAATCTGCATATACGACGCTGTCTATTAGCTAAAATTTAATGTAACCTAAAAACAGTTTAACATTAAACATAAACCCCAAGCACCAGAGCTTTTAACGTTATCGCTACCATAATTCTGACACATATTGTAAGATATATGTATTCTGAATCACCACGTTTGTATTATCTACTCTATGGAAAAAAATCTTATTGATCCCCGAGCAAGCGATCTATAACAATCATGCAACCCAAGAACAATAATTTTGTATATGTGTGCCATATATAATCGTTATCAACCAACTGTACGCTATGTGAATACAGCAATATCAATACAACGATAATACGTTAGATGCCGACTGTCCAACGTAATCTTGTAGACCAGGTCATCCACCACTTACTCTCTAAATAATTCAGTGCATGGGAATCCAGCCTACACGGCTGTTTCCGAATTATTATAAAATATCAAATATAGAGGATAATTGCTTGCTTTCGGGAAAATATCGTGAAATATTTTACCCAGTAAAGTGAGAAAAAAATAGTTTTATGATCGCTTGCGCAATTTCAAATGTCTACATTGTCTCACATTACGGAGAAAATATTTTTACGATTTTATCCCGAAAGCAACACAAATGTTCTTTTAATTATTATTTAAGTTAATTTTAAGGCGTTTTATACCCTAACTATTGTTTTATTGATGTGTATTAATTGGGTTAACAAATCAACAATCCAGCGCTATATTGGTTTGTGTTCCGTTGATTTTAAAAGTAATTTGTAGGGGCTGCTTTGGCCCTTACAATATTCTAAATGACTAGGGCAGTCATGTCTTTGAGCTTCCTTCAATAGGATCAGCGGTTACATCTTTACATACAAATCACGTGGGAGTTTGATACCTTTGGAAAAAAGCACTGTTTTCTTGGCTAATTTCAAGAAAAAGTGGATGGGCTGAATTACGCAATGCATGCCGAGTTATCAGTCCAAGGTGATATATTCTGTATGTCAACATAAATGAAATGTTTCGTTACATTCTGCTACGTACGCTATTACATTTGTTTATTAAGAATGGTATTATGCCATTTGTATTATACATGTTTGAACAAGGTCGACTAATTTTGTAATAGAAAACATATTTAAGATATTTGTTTTTGAAAGTACATACATGTTGTAATGATAAGGCCAAACACGTATTTTTAATCACATATAATCAATTAATTAAGCATTTACAAAGCTTTTTTAAAACGGAATAATTCGTTAATCGCATTTACGCAACAAATTACAATGCTTATCACTACTCCTTTAATAGCATTTATTGATTTCCGATTACGTTATTTCCGTTGCATAGTATGCATGTGCATTATTATTAAACTGATAACGAAATTGGAATATTCTCCAGCCAGCAATAAAAACACGGGATGATGTATGATGCAATTTGTACTTTTCAATTTAAATATGCATTTCGTGATTGTCATTTAATAGCTTTCACAGGGATATTACTCAGATATAGAATTACAATTTTTGTGAAACTTGAGTTCTAATTAGTGAACGAGACCATTTAATGTCCATTTTATGCCTCGCTATTTTAGAGCCTTTTCATGTGTATAATCTACGGTAGACGTGTTCGCGTGGAATTAAAGCTTTACAGTTGACGGCATGTATGAAGAGAGATCAAATGATCTCAAGAACGTTTCTGTTTAATTTACCAACTTGAATTATGTTGTTGTTTTTAAGCCAATGGGGTATACGTATCCGTATTTGATTTGAAGAAGCGAAACTATCAGTCAAATATAATGTTCATCACCACGTCTTTATAGCGATAAGTATTGACGTTTGATTGCTAATTATGTACATTTTTGTTTTCAGAGCTTTTCAAGTTGTTCAGCAGTATCTCTCGAATAACAATAAACATCGATATTTAATTCGTCTCGCATAATTATTAGCACTATGCTTATAATGCCAGTATCCACAAGCAGGTTTCCATTTTGTTGGTGCGCACACAAATATATATCTTTTTCGGCTATTCTGTTAAGTGAGTGTACACTGTTATGCAGATTCAATGATCGGCAGTTTATGCTATTGAGTCATCTAGTGCTTGGTGAGCATTTATATATGGATCGCGCTCTGGGAAAACCGGGCTTAATGCATGTTCTTTAAGTGTCGTCCTTGAATAGCTTGAGCAGTCCGCACAGGCTAATCAGGGAAAACACTTTACGCTTTTATGGAATGTTTCGTTTAAAGAAGTTATTTCTTAACGAAAATCCAGTCTTTGCTGAAAGTGCCGTCTCTGCTTAGCCTGTAAAGCCTAATATGGGACGATACTTTACGCACATCCATTAAAACTGGTTTCCCAAGAGCGCGGCTCATATGATTATTTTAATCACAACATGCATTTTTGTGTAATCACAAAAAAATATTTTGCCCAATTTATTAGCATCATTTCCTTGTCGTATTAGGTAACTATATATTTAATTTAAGATTATCCATTGACATTTCTAACATGTTCTTCATATAGAATGTATTCATTGGTATATTTGATGGATACCATTTGAGTAGTATCATATTGATTGCAACATACAGTAGATTTTTTTTTATTAAATGTTGTAATTTAAACAACATTTCACTTTTTTAGATCTCGATCACTAAGCATGGTATATTTGTGTATTTACACTGTATTATGGTATTAATTACTTAAACATTAACTGCAAATGCTACTAACATATCTTGTTACTATATGAAACAAGATGGCATCGAAACGTGAAAGAAGACCATTTCGGTGAAATATGCACGTTTGTTTCCCAGTTTACTGAATGTATCGAAATAGTTTGAATTCTAATAAAAACAAGCTAAATACGAGTTTAATAAATACAAAGTCGTTATAAGTGTACCAGCGCATGATAGTCATTTGTTCTTTGCTGAAATTTTAAAATGTAAACATATGTTAAAGAAAAACAGACCATTTTGTATTTATTCGTAATATAATCTGGCCAGGAGACACCACATCGGCTTGTCATTTATATTCAACAGTCAAACATTGTTTGAAATCATATAAATGATACCAAAACGCGTAAGGATTATTAAGTTATTGTTGTTCACATCTGACAATAAAATTGTGTTCTCAATCATTATTGTAAAATATAAAAAAAAAAACGGAATAACGAACAATGAAGGTGAGGAGCCTCGAACAAAAATTTCCAGAGTCTTATGTCTGGACTCAATGACAGATACTGTATTGAGTGGCTGTATTGGGCATAATGTCATGCCAAAACAGTTAAGCATCAACGACAAGACTAACGATCGCTTCATTACCTCGAAGACTTCGTTTACATATGCATGATTCTGCTCTTTCTTCAATGAAGACCCCCAGCTCACTGGTAATGTATACCTGCATGATGTGTACACATTCCAATGACTCCGTTTGGAGGAAATAAATATTTTGTGTTTTATTTTTTGTTTTATGTTTAATGTTAGATGTTCCGAAACCATGTGTAAAAATTGTGGATTTCAATTTAGAAATTATTTTGAATAATCCGTTTTACTTGTGTAAGATTTCATAAGTGATATGAATACAAAAATGCATTTTAAATCGGCTTTTGAGGGAAAACCAACGAAATCAGGGAATATAAAAATAACAGCATTCTCATGGTTTAAAAACCAATTACTGAAAACTGAAAAACTATCATTTGAACATAAAATATACATATATTAAACCATGTTAATACTTAAAATGTTAACTTTAATATAAAATCTATTTTCTACAAACTACTATTTATCTTTTCATGATGAAGTAACACAATAGCGTTTAACTCGTTTGTTGTATAAGGCATAGTTCTCTTAACACACGTCGCGTCGGTCACGCGGGACATACGTATTTCATATTTAAACATCCCGCCAGTCTCGTGGGAACACGTGTCGAAGTCTTTGCTAGGACTAAACAATATTATTCCAGCCTTGAAAATACTATACCAAAAGTCTTAAATAAAATCGATGTTTAAAAGGTTCTTTGGTTTTGTCGCTGAATAATTGATATGATTTATAAGTTGTGTCAACTCTTGTTTTAAATATTAACGTCAGTCAGGCTTATCAAATCAAGTCAAGTAACAAATCTATCAGTGTACTATATGGCATTCATCAAACAAACCATTTTGTGCGAAGGCGATATAAAATCCTAGAACAAATTATAACCAAATCTTTACCAAATTCTTTAGCTTTTTTTAAGCTTCGAAACTCGCTCAAATCTGTACTTTCGATCGACAATTTCCGTTCCAAAAGGAACTGTTCAAACTAAAAATAAATATTTCATTCATTTGCTAAGTTAGTTGTCTCCGGGGAGCTATAGGAGAAATGATTCTATTAACTTTAATGAAAACAATCGAAGAACAACCGATATATTCAAGGGGAAGAACACATCAAGTGACAGCAGTTGATTAACAGTTGATTAAGATACATAGGAACGTCAGGGTACACATGGAAGCAAGTGTTTAATTTAATATAGACCACTGAAACGTTTACAATTTAATAAACCACAATACACTGATATGTCTTCATATCCACTTAAAGCTCTTGAAAACACGTGCTATTATATTAAAGAAACTATTTGAATTACCCATTTGGTATAATCTATATGCTCTTGAGACAAATGTTATGTCAAATGTTCTTGACAAAACATAAACTTTTCCCCAATAATTCTCATCCGATAAAATGACAGACGGCATAACTGACATCTCGAGAACATAAACAGAAATCCCCATATACCAACTCGCTTATATCAGAGATGCGAATATACTAAAACCATATTAGACTAACATCATGGTCTTCAAATTGATTGCATATGTTAGGCATGTAGACCCTAAAAATACGTGCTTTATACAAACTATTTAGAAATTAAGTTGGAATCGTAACATTGTCAGATCAATGATTTCAAAATGTGTTCGTTCATGGAAAAAGTATTGTCCTAATTATATAAAAATAAAACATGTCGGTATTCAATTATTCATGTGACATTTCGGTTCATTTTGCAAATATGTCGTTGGTGATGTTCAACATTACGCTATAATTATATAACAGTTTACTGCTGCAAAATAATATAGCATAACGTAACTTTCAGATATTCTGTCCTTCTCGGACCCTTTTAATCATGGTTGCAGCACAGTTGATGAAATTCAGTGTTATTTATCTGTTTGCAACTAATCTTTAAAAAGGAAAGTTTCAAAAACAATATTGAAATCATCAAAAGGCGTTTACTGAAACGTTAACGGAATGCAAGTTGCAATTCCGTTAAAGCCACACACCTTATTTTTAAGTATAAATAAGAAACATATTTTATCTATGCCAATTAGAATATATCTGGTGGTTACAAGTTAGAAATCCGTCTTTTTTTGCGGTTTAAAACTTAAAAATAATCGCGTTTGTCGAAATGGACGTATACGTCTAGAAATCCTCCTTTCGGTTTTAAAAGCGGTACCGTTTGAAAAACAATAAATAACTTGCTCACTAGGCTATATAATTAATTTTATCTATGCCAATTAGAATATATCTGGTTGTTACAAGGTTGAAATCCGTCTTCTTTGAACATTAAAACTTAAAAATAATCGCTTTTTTGTCGAAATAGACGTATACGTTTAGAAATCCTACTTTCGGTTTTAAAAGCGTTACCGTTTGAAAAAAATAAATAAATTACTTGCTAACTAGGCTATAGATTTAATTGTATTTATGCCAATTAGAATATATCTGGTGGTTACAAGGTAGAAATCCGTCTTTTTTTGCGCTTGAAAACTTAAAAATAATCGCGTTTGTCGAAATGGATGTATACGTATAGAAATCTTACTTTCGGTTTTAAAAGCGTTACCGTTTGAAAAATAATAAATGACTTGCTAACTAGGCTATAGATATAATGACAATTTTGCACACATTCAAATTGCATCTATATGTATTGATTAACATGTATTTCATTTCAAGGTGTGTGGCTTAAAATGTTACAACATAAACTGTGCTGAAATTATAGATAAACCGGTCGCCAAATTTTAACAGAGTTACTTGTAAAATAAATTGTATGACCGTAGTAAATAAATAATTTAAGACATACACTAACGTTGTGAATATCGTGAGGAAATTGTCATTTTCATATAATAACCATGCTATTATTTTGTTATTGATATAATTTCCATCATAATTCTTTCATTCCATTCATATAAAGTAGGCACTATCAAAGCAACTCGAAGACATAACATGAATGTGAAATAACCTTTGACCCAAGTCATGTGTCGTAAACAAATCTGTTGTTACATGCGTGTTTTTATAAAAGCTTGCAGGTTTTATCAGCCTAATGAATTCCATTAAGGTTAATATCAAGACCTCTGATTTCTTCTACGCTGTTCAAATCAGCTATTTTACATACGTGCTAGTGGTAGTATGTACATTACAACAATCCTTAAATTCTCAATATCCACCAATAAGAAAGATAAACCCAGCCCACTTGAATGGAGACAGATCCTACAGCACGCACGGGTTTAAGCTGGTTATTTGAGAGAATAAAAATAAACTAATGTTGATTCTCACCGTATCAATAGAAAGATGAAGCATTCCAAGTGAAAGACCAGACAAAACCGTGACAGGAATACAATTATTCAGAATCGTATCCAAAGTTTTTGCTTTTATTTTCGAAATACTATATATGTATACCTATGCAACCGTATTTTATTGCATTATCCCCCTGTATTTATGCATGTACACCTAACATCATCGGTTGCAAAACACAAACACCAAATTATCTGATAATGAATTTGAAACGCGGTTGGTGTTGTAACCTATTAAAACAAAAATGAACCATAAGATGAACGGAAAGCATGCAAATACATGTATCATGATCATACAACACTAAATATATTAACTCATTATGGTATGCTTTTCGCTACACATTTTCTTTGTTCGTGGTATTTTATATCGTGTCAATTACTACAACGAATTATACTGCACTAATCGCAAGCCAGCAATAAAGTATCCTGGACAATTTTATGATGATAGTTCTGCCGTTCAATTTAACATTTTATGATGAATATTGAATAGCTTCCACGAAGAATTGTTCTGACTTGATCACATTTTATCAGCCACTTGAGCCTTGTTTAGTGAAAAGGAAATCAAATATCTTTTTTAATTACAGACAGATACTGCATTAACCCTTTGCATGCTGGGAAATTTGTCATCTGCTAAAATGTCGTCTGCTGAATTTCTAAAATTAGCATTTTCTTCGATTTGTTTTCAAAGAATACTATCAGAATAGCAAACAGTTTGGATCCTGATGAGACGCCACATTCTGTGGCGTCTCATCTGGATCCAAAATGTTTGCAAAGGCCTTCAAAATCGGGTTCCAGCGCTCAAAGGGTTAAGCGATTACGTTGCGACAAATGTCGTGCACACACAGTTTATGCAGCCAACGCCAAGACTAATCATATTGCCTCCAATACTTTTTGAACGTTTAGCCAATCAGAATTATTTGTTTTTAAAGTATTCAATGTAAAATCGTTTTGATAAGTATTAGTGTAAATGATTTATCTCAACCGACATTTGCAGTAGAATATTTATCAAGAAATCCCATATTGAATTTCGTTAAAGGGACTTTTTTCATTTCGAAAAGGCGCCATAGGGGCTAAATCATCAAAAATCTGAATTTTACTAACTTACTGATGACATATGAAACTGATCCAACTCGAAACATATAATAAGAAATCGTTTATGCATTCTGCAATGAAAATCATTTTAAAGTGGAAACCCCCTCAATCGGATCCGCCGTAAACCAACTACTTCCATTTCATTATTGTCAAACATACATTAGACCTTTTTTTCACGTTCTTGTCTTTATTTTCGCCCCTTCGTCAAAATAAACTATAAATTATATTGTCACAAAGATAACAAACAGACTAGAAATCGGATATCAATATATAGTATATTAAGAAAAAGGAACACCAGTATGGTCCTTTTGGTATCCAATGTTTTTGTACTTCAGATCGATGTATCCTTTGAAATGACTTGATTGTTGTGTTTTGTTTTCGCTGCCAACATGAGCCATGATTCAGTCTTGTTAAAAGCCAATTTGCAACCATATGTGTCACTGCGTTAAAAGCTGTACAATTGATCAACGATATCAGATGAATTTAAAATATATTGATTTTCTAGTTTTTTTTAATTGTTTTTTAAGCAACGCAACACCAACTATAGATGAGATTAACAAAGCTTGTGAACAAGCAACTTTAACTTAACTCTTAAATATTTAGTGACTCATTACAAACTTTGAATAGCTGAACAGCTATTTCTCTCCCTAACCGGAAATCCGTCTTATCCAGAAACCCATTTTAACTTGACTTTTATCACTTTCCTTGACTTATCCTATTTAGAGGGTCTTCACTGTGTAATATGGGGCCTGTTTGTGTGTTCTTTTTATATTTGACGTCATTATTGTGAGTTTACTGTATAACCATATGATGGAGTTAGTTGAAGCGATGTCAACTTTTATTTCTACATATAGTTCTTAGTCATGACTTCAAAACCTTTTGTTGATTTAAGTTCACTGTATTCATGTTAAAAAATATAATATACATTGCAGAAGAAATCCTGTTTTTGTTATAGCCACAGTCCATTTGAATAAAATTTTGACTTTTAAAAGTGAAAAACCAAAACAGAAAATCTTTCTAATTGATCTTTGATACAAACTGCCGTCACACAACTGGAACAGTAAATATTATAATAATGTATTCTGCGTTTTAACTGGTTGAAAATAATGTCGAACAAGAAACTTTGCACATATGTTCCCACTAAAAATGCTTTTAAGCGACACTCGAACAGCGCCGTTAAATAAAGAGTAATCCAACTCAAGAAACATTATCATCAGAGAAATATTCGTATTAAAATCCGCTAGACTTTTATGTCTGTAAAGCAGTAGTTTTATCTTTTCACAGCAGTCGAATATATCTATAGCAATAACAAAAATGTCCATGGTCCTCAATTGATCAGTACATTAAACAAAATTAACAGTTTGTTCGAAGAATGAAACCTAATCATACGTTATTATATTGTTTAATAGGAACTTTCTACATAATCATTAATGCAACTTATTTGTTAGACGCATTACATAATATGATATAATATCACCCTCAACCAGTATAGCTTTGAACGTGACTGAAACCATAATTTAGACAGTTATAGCAATATTCATGTACACTCAATCACCAAGATTATATTATCAACGCTATGGAGACTAATGCTATTTATCAGACAACACACCTAAAACATAAATCTTCCGACCCAAAAGAAAATATGTCTTGAATACTTTCTATAACCGCTTTGCCCCAGTTTTACACTAGATGAAATCAGCACAATCAAATTATTAATTAAAGAATTCGATAGATACCGTCCACAGTAACTATCGACCCATACATTCATCAGTAAATGAGTTCATAAGGAACTGGTCACCATGCACTGTTGTTCAAGATCGTAACCAACAGAAGCGAGTCTTTATAAAATGAACTGTTGACTCTATGGCAATTGGCACCATAGCGGAATAATATAAACGCGATAAGGCAGTACATAACGAAACTTGTAATATATTTAAAGTCATAGTACTGTCAAATATTACACTCGCAGCTTCGATAGAATGTATCTACAGCGCTAATGTAACAATATTACTATCACGTAAACTTAAACAAGCATTTATTTAAATGACTTGACTGCACACTAGATTAGCTCGACTTATCAGGTTGGTCATGCAAACGTCTATCTAATGCAAACCAGTTTTACGCTGCTTTATCGTGTATTACATGTTGCATATTATGCGCCGAGCATAACCATGGGGATGCCATCCTATGTGATAAGCGAACGCTTTCGCAAGCAGATCACGTGACAGTTCGATTGCGCTTGATTTCTACGTTGGTAAAATAAATAGCTGTTTGATTTGCCGAAATCAAGATCACAAGCATGGCTTCAATGTTATTTAATCGAACAACGAAGATAAACTAGTTTGTATGTGTACCTGAAATGATAGATTCTGATCCCAGCTATTACTTATGAGATTGCATTTGGTTGTCCTGTATATAATGTTGCATTATTTACTAAGTATTTGTAACCGAGACCAATTGATTTTGCTATAAACTCCTTTTACATTGGTGATCCCGGCGACTTCCAAGTTTACGTTAACGGACCCCTATTGAATATGTACTCATATTGATTCATATTGGATTCGCGACGATATATAATTAAAATACATTTCACACTATTTTAACATTTAATAATACAAATTCAATTCGAGGCCTGCATTTGAACCTACATACATGTTGGACTAGAAATGTTCGAATCTCTGTTTCAGAATAATCGAATATCACTTAATATGGAATCTACGCAGCTTTAAACGAAACAATGTGATTGGCTCATTTGACGTGGCAAATTAAAAGCCATATCGATACCGTATTAATGGAATTATACATTTTAGTTTCCTAAATGTCCGTGTCCGTTAGTAAGCATTACATAGTTAGATGCCTTATGTTGATGGTTGTGCCGTTTAATTAGACGTTTTATGAATGTCATTAAATGACTTCTACGATTCTATCACTGAGGCATAGAATTCCGGTTTTGTAAAACTGGAGTCTTAATAAGTGAACAACACAAACAATGTCCGTCTTACATCACGCTAGTTTAGGATAACTTTAGTGACATGTTTTGCTTCAGACTTGTTCTGGTTTGATTAGCGCTGTGGGTAGAGCGACTATAATGTCTCTGGAGTTTGTCTTATTAATTGTCAAGCACCAAGTATGTTGTGTTTTTCTACTCAACGCAACATGGAGAATTTAATTTATTTTCATTCGAGTAAATGAAGCAAACGTTTTGATCAAATATGATTCGTAAAAAATCATTACTAAAGCAAAATGTATCTAGGTTTCCTGGTTTGTTTGATAAGTTAATGTTAGTTTTCTGTTCGGCTACCATACCTTCCAAATCAAACTAAACATGTATTGATAATTTTCCCCGTATAATTCCTGGCATTATTATTATCTGACTATCTGCCGACGTGATGCATTTCAGTCGTTCCGCAGACCAATACATGCCATTGTGGTAAAAAAGAAACATCAATTTTGGTAATGTAAATAACCATTGCCAGACCGATAAAGTGATTAGTACTTATTAGTCACGTCTATATTCTGTCGCCAGAAAGCATTCCCTGTAAATCTGGCTCAGTTTGGCCTTGGGTCATGATGGCTTTTCGAAACGATGGACATTATGCTGAAATTAATAATTTTCTTTTAAGTTTATTGAATGTTTACCGGTGTGAAAGATGGTGCTCACAATTGTGTGAAAATATACACGGATCTTTAAAAGCTTTTACGTTAGTTTTGTATTTATTTATTCATAAGTACTCACCAACACGACACGTTTCATATTAAGTGTGTACACAACTGCACGGTTTACATTGCTTATATTTCGTGTGTCTTTCGTGATTTTGAAGTTACGTATAAGTGACATAACATCAACTGACGGACCATCCTTTGGTTGCTTTGTTAAAATTAGAGTCACTAGTATTTTAAAATAGGAGAACACATTTTGAAATACAAATTTATCAGGTTCTACGTACTGTATTCATTCGTTCGTTCGTCTGACGAAACATTCATTTCGGCTTTCATTTAATAAAACATGTTCACAAAAAAGCGTAACGGGCACAGCTATATTGTGAAACATCATTACGGTAAAAGAAGTGCGTGATTGGAATAATAAAATTATGAGAGGTCTGCCTAGAAAAATGCCTAGAGACTCGTGTATGCAATAAAAGACAACTACTATATTGAGCGGTTGTGTATCAACTAATGTGCCAAAAGAATTAAGCGTCAATGGCAAGACTAATGATAGCTTAATTAATTAGACGACGTTTATCTCATGTAACGAATGTTCTTGTTATAAACTTTCTCTTAGAATGCGTTGTTGAAAGTCCCAGAAGGCATTATTGATAACCAGGCAGTTTATTAAAACTGACGGTCGTTCCCATCTGATTCGTATTTTCCAGTATTCCTTATCAAACTTTCGTTGAATCCGTGGAGCGTTGCAAAAATGTATGGTATACTAACATAATAGCATTGTAGTTACAATATTATATACTGAACAGAGGCAGTATAATCTGTGTTCATTTTTATAAAATCAAATGCTTGTGTGTTCATGTTAAGTTTCCATTCGAAGAATTACATGTTTTTATTTCATGTATTCAATAGAAAAAAAAGCCATCGTAACTTATTTCAGGTTACTTTAATGTGTGATAATACGCTTTTTAGCACAAAATAACCTTTATGATTATTGCTTAAATAGACGTATTTCACTGAACTCACCGTAACAGTGTTATATAACTGTTAGAATACGATAATCACAGTGTCAAAACGAGAACAAGAGTTAATCATAGTTACCAGTATATCAACCTGTCCATTATCAGTATATATGCTAGTGTGTTAACTACTGCATTCAATTCCATTGCCAGCAATAAAACATCCCAGGCAATCTTATGGTGATGGGTTTGCCATTCAATTTAATATTGTATGACGGTTATTCAACAGTCACCAGGTATATTACTGCGAAAGAGATTTACAATTTTTAGAAACTGGATTCTTAATAAGCGAACATGTTAAACAATGTTATTTAACAACAGCTCATTCTGTAGTGTCGACGATATGTGGTTATGGTGACTAGAATGCCTCTGAAATGTGTGATTTTACTTTCGACACTATTATTCATCAGATACTATTCTCAACTAATAGACTTAAAAGCGATAAGTACTTTAGTTGTTTCCAATGGGCTTCAACTATCGAACATATGTATGCGTGTTTATAGCGTCTGATAAAATAAATGTTATTCGGATGGTCGTCTGAATAATGCAGATCCATATCGGGTTTGCATTTATGATGTGCAGACATATGTCAACATGAATAACAATTGCGTAACGTTATACAAATAATTTAGTTAGGGCTTGTAAGTGTAACACGTTATTACTCTACCGTTAGTATAATCATATTTGCTATAATTGACATTGCGTGATACAATTTGCGATAGCAGACTAATTAATATTAGGAGTATCTCTTAAAACCTGCCTGAGGCTTTTCCTTCAATATCTAACAAAAAAAAAACGCAGACAGTGTATAACACCCCATGGGTGCATTGTTAAACAAAGGGTACAGCAAATAATTTACGTAAACGTTTGCAAACATAACACGCAAAATGTAGTAGGCTTGGCCCTTAGAAGGTTTTATATGCAATTTAAAAAAAGGGAAAAAGCTTCTACAAATAAAACAAGCTCAAAACTTGCGAAATCTAAGTTATTGAGACAAACATTATTGTAAGACTATTCGCTATTTGCGGAGAGAAAAAATAAAAATTAACTGCTGAATTGAAAACACTGCTTTACATATCACATCATTCTCGGGTATTTTCTACCCGATACAAAAACTATGTCTTCGTTAAATCACTAGGGCATGTCGATGATATGAACAACGCATTCAACCACTGTGAAATAACCCATGCTTTGACAGTTGATATAAAACAGACTACTTACATAACACGACAATTTTCAGTGTAGAAGGCAATGTAAAAACTTATCGAGAATGTTAAACATTTTTAATAATGCTTCAAGGGTCACACCAAACTGTGCTTTCGATCGACCATTTCTGGAATGAATGACAAACGTTCATGACAGACAGCACTTCCAATTAATTAGTATGATAAGTAGTCTGGAATCCGGTTATATAAGCGAAGATTGTATTAAAGAAAATGAAACAAGTCTTCTGGCAGAATAGGCCTCAGGGGAGAATAAAGATCAATCAAAAATACTTACTTAATGAACAAAATGGTTTTCTTGCACGTCAGCGTAACAATGACAAATACAACAACAGTTTGAACTATCGAGATGAATGGACATGTCTTAATCGAAGCCTGAATTGTTGAGTCATAAAAAATGTTTTTAACCAAAGAACTGTTCAACTCATTGGGTCATTTTGCATAGCTACTCTTTACTCAATACACGGACTATCTGTACTAATAATTCTCCTTTGAAAAGAATTTGTAATTGGTGAACGCGAATAAAGAAAAATAAATGGTAGAGGAGCTTATTTTAAAAAAGGTTAATGCTTATATATTTCGATGTAGTAACGTAGTAATGATTTAAAAATTCAGCTGAATTATATTATTCTCAATAACTTTACTGTATAAAACTGAGTAAAAGAACTCGTTTAATCAGTTTGCATTGAAGTCAAACCATTTCCCCTGAGTGCGAGTGTTCTTGGCAAATGCGCGAAGTTGTCCCGGTAGTCCCCACAGCGTTATTGTTTGAGCAGACAACATAAACATGGGCGTTTATCCGAAATGCATAACACGAAATACCCAAAAATTAAAGCACGTCTTATCCAGACAGTCCAAACAGCCTTTCTTTCTGGGTTAGATGAATGCAATCGTTTTTGTCAACATTGAATTGTATAATACTATGTTTTACTTTGCCTCTTGTTGACAATGCTTGCAACTGTGGTATATCTCAAGCTAGTCATATGAATTAATATGAAACAACACGTAATTTTTTAAGATGACAAATAAGAAAAAAGGAATTGTCTACCTACACAATTTTATACAGTTTCCGCAATATATTTTCAGGGGCTAAAATCAGTCTAGTTTTGGAATTTCCAACTTAACTGGTCATGCTAATACTTTTGGTGAAAGTTAGATACCCGCGTACTAAATGTGGCATAACTGCTCAGTTTATTTACGGTTGCCTTCCTTTTGATACGATATTTGCTTTATGGACCTTGGTCTAGAAACTTTACTATACTTGTGTTAGGAATAAGACTATATAACAAGCATTAATCTATACGGACGATCGAAACAAGCATTAATTCATATACTACATAGAACAAAACATCATCGAACACAATTGTAATGAAAAGACAGAAATCGCGTGTGTTATGAAATAATAGGAAGTTTATTCCAAAAAATACAGATATGACTCCTAGAAAAGGTACAATTCTCGACAACAAGACAAATGTTTATCATATAACCGAATTGGTTGGCGTTCAATGCATTAATAAAGTAGCAAAACAAACATGCCCATATCAGGTAACATTACGCAGCTAATTGCAATGTGCGTTACACAAACCGTTTATAAATTCCGTATGGAATTAAACGCTTTCAGATCGATAAGCTGTGGTAATGATAATAGCTTAGGAACGTTTAAATTATGCGCCTAATTGAAGTTTCTTTTGTTTTGTACCCAATGAAATCTAAGTTAGATGGATAGAGCGTTTAGGATTTTTTAAGAAGTGATCTTTGCTGATGCTTAATGATTCGCATTGATTTCACTGTTAAATAAATTATATTTGTTGGTTCTGAAAGAGAATACAACCTTACTGAGCACATAATTTATCAACGTTTTCCAGACTTTTACAATTACGAGAAATATGTTTTCTTGATGAATTGAATGTCTTAAAGAATGGAAGCTACATACATTTAAATATAACGAAATTCGAGCATAGTTTCTATTGCAGCTATTTATTTAAAGTATTATTTTAGAAAGAATCATTTATGCATGAGAAGGATGTGTAAATCAGTTTGGAATTTTAAACAGTATTTAAATAAATCTTCATCACGGAAGTGTCATCGTTCTTAAGTCATTCATTATTCTATCATTCTTATTTCTTCCTAATTGACTGACTGGTTAAACTCATGTTGAATAAGCAAACTTGGTTTTGATGAAATAAATATATATTAAAACGACGCGTCGATTCAAGACTCTTTTTCATAATTGACTTCGATTATATTTTCAGAATAATATTTTTTAAGAAAAAATATTTGAATTCTGACTTTTATATTGTTACCGTTTTCTATTCGAGTCCCTACCAAAGGCATTACTTTGTCATGATTTTAAAAACCAATTTCTACAGTGACTTGTTGAAACATACGAAACTTCTTTACGGCACGAGATATATGTTATAGCAAGACCAGGGTAAAACTAACGTCTGTTTTTATATTACTGGAGAACGAAACATATTTGTTTCAAACCGGTCATTTGGAAGAACAAAACTAACGAAAGTGGAACATCAATACGAAGAATATATGTTTATATACGGTTTGAATATATGCAGGCTTCCACTGGTAATTATGTCATAAGGAACATTTTCTACGTGCAGAATGATAAAAAAGGGGTGGTAAAATTAATGCCAAGTGTGACTCAAAAGAAAAATAAATAAATCTTGAATACTCAAGTTAATAGAATAGTATTTATTCGTAGTCTAAAGTCGAGGAATTGAATGCGGACCCTGAAACTGATTATGGTGGTTCATTAATCCAATATTGTTGGCCTTAAATTCTTTGAAAAAAAATCGATAGTCAACACGTTGCACAGGTTGTTATTGCGTGACTTAAAACCACATACAACTATATTCATAGCGTAAATTTACAATTTGTTATTGCACATATTTGCGGTTCACGCGTGTCGATTTCGATAATGCCTTGTTTGAAGCGTCAGCAAGTGCTGCGCGCAATGAATTCATTGTATTGATAATCGAATGTTGCGTCTTGTTGGAATTTCTTTCGTGATTGCATTGAGATAAGTTCTATATTATTGACACACGTCAAAACTGTTGGTGTACGTACTGAAAGCACTCTGATTTTAATCACGGACAACAATAGTAATGTGTTAATATTGATTGTTCTTGTCTTATACACGTGATAAAAGCATTAGCTATGCCAATATGTATTTATGTTTCTCTTCAAACACCGACACATACGATATTGACATAAGTTAAATTATTCGTTCTGCAACTTTGTTTGGAATGATAGATCGAAAGTTAACACAAATGACACAGAAGGCTTAAATATAGTCGATCTAGATAAGTTGATAAGATGTTTAAAGTGCTCCTGAACTTGTAGATTTGTCACCGGAACTGGTAAATGGGTCAACATTACATAAACTATGATATACATTGATAAATTATATGCATGTTGCTTATATTATTGTGAAAACTTACTAATAATAAATCAAGAGAATACAAAATGATGTTTTGAAAAATCACATGATGCAATAGTTAGTTGTTTTTTGCCAAGCTCAACGATGAAACTCAAAGAGCACACTACAAAATGCAGTATTTTACAATTCAAATACCGAGATACAAAACACAACAATATTTGTCTAATCTTGATTTTATAAAGGTGCTCATTTATTTTAAGATTTGGTTTGCAAAACAGAATTACTTACATTTGATAGCTATGAAGACTTTTGTAAAAATTATGATTACCCGTTCGAAAGTGATTTTGTTAAAGCGTGCGTTTCAATTGCATTACAGTCCATTACAAAATAGAAAAATATTTCGGCCCTTGTATGAAACCTTAAAAAGAATGAGTATGATGTATTAAACAGAATACAATCTTACCAACCAGTATATCGAAAAATTCTATCAATTTTTATGATATCATTATGAAATACTACACATATGTTTAAATGTCTGTTTGTATTGCAAAGGATTCAAATTAAGANTATATAATGATAAATATATTTGCGTTATTTATAGTGTGTATATCGTTATGTCACCTATTTTCGCGACGTACTTTCGATTTCACATCGCGAAATTTTATTACCGAATATACTGAAAATACGAACTTTTTTCAAGTAATGTAATATACCAGTCGTGATATTTTGATCAATTTAAACTAATAATTGTAAAAATACGGTACTTTAGAACTTTTCTTTTTTCGTCATTCGTGGTTTACAGTCCCTTTAAACCTTTTTATTGTATATTGGGACATATCTATGGATATAACCCTTTGAACCTATTGTTTTCTTTTTACAAAGGTATTCATTTACAATTGTAAAATTGACAAAAGTATTTATACATAAAACACGACAAATTGGTTTTTCTCTACACGATAAGGAATTATCGAAATAAATTACTTTAATGGCTTAAATGTTTATAACAAACATGACTTTTGTTTTGTATTGTGCTGTATTGTGCTGTTTTGTACTGTTTCGGCAATCGGTCACTTGCCATAAATAAAGGACCAACTAATTGTTTATAATAAGATTTCAATACTGCTCCAGCAGCTGGAGTTTCACTTCTTTATATTGTCTACTTATTCTTAGTGAGAATACAACTGTGCCATTACTTTACTGTTTATATTTTTTAAGCTTAATGTTTATACATATTATATGTTTATACATGTATACATATTATAATAATTTATTTGAACCACTTGGAATATTACAAATCATAAATGAATCTATACATGTACATGCAGGTACTATAGTATGTACCGTGAGGATGAGGGGGAGGCACTCGACCCCACACACAATAAATGCAACATAAAGAAAAAATAAATAATATTGAAAATAAAAGTTATATGTGTATATTCGTGTTCTGTAGTTATACCGTATCTAGGCTTATATAAGTAATGTTTCGTACATTATTGCCGTTTGAATTTTTCATAAAGTAAATGTTTAACACGTGGGGCTTATGTATGTATGAAGTTTCTGGAAACGCTTAAACATGTTTCTTATATGTACTTTCATAAATTTTCACTTATAGGACGTGCTGTACATATTTCACAATCGATGTGTATTATTATTGCATTTTGACGTTTTCTTTTCTGTAAAACGAGTCTTGTGTCATTGACCTCATGAATAGCACGAACTATAATTAAAAGTTACTTCTATTAAAGTCAATTCTTGTTACTTTGGTAGTTGGTGGATTTCTTAGCGTATTGCCTGAAGCCACATTAATCTCTTGGGTGCATTGAACATAAAAGCGTATGGTTCGCATATCGGCCATGCACGACAAACTACCAACTATGGATTTCTAACAAGATCGTGAAATCCTAAGAGATGCAAATAAATAATTCAATGGCAAAATCCTCCGACGTCAAGGAAAGATAACCCATATCAGTTATTTGATCGAATCTTGTTTTAAAAAACGAAATGATATCATTCATAATTATATGTGATCAAAAGTGCACACTAAATAAGTTTACCCAACTTTTAATGGACATGCTAGTGAAACGATTCGTATTTAGAACAACCACTGACGTTTATTATTTTATACTTAATATTTCATACAATAGGATGTCGTGGTTGTTTTATCCATTTTTACAAAGTGTGTGTATATATGGGAAGTCATATGTTGTTTTCGGTCCCACATTGACACTTTTATAATATCAAGTTATTGTTCTGTGTCTACCAGATTTAGTATCAGTCCATTGACAGCGAAATTAACGTTTTTATTCTGCATATGAGTATATGAACATATGAGTACTAAGTATTGCTATTCAACATACATATGAGCGTTGCCAGATAAACACTACAAATCGGTTATATTCGTAGTACATTAATTAGTAATTTATGTACGATATTTTCCTAATAAAATATTGTATTGATGTTTTGGGATAATATTTGACTTCTATTTTATGCATACACATTTTATCATTAATATCTGTTTATGATTATTAATTATTTATGATATTTTCGTTTTATGCTTTCGGTATTAAATTTATTGTTTATTTCACTGTTGTCGCTGTATTCCAAAGGCACTATGTAAATTTACTACGCATTACAAAACATTAAATATTTAAATTGACGATATAAAATAGAGAGAAACACTTATAAGTAGTGCATATATGAAAATTAAATAGAGTGAACTTGTGTAGCCATCCTAAATGTTGTAAGACCCTACATGAATACGTCTGATGGGGTACGGATATAATGAAGGGTCTTCTGTATAATAAATGAAAGTAAGTGTGTATTGGGAATTTCAAAACAGTTTCTCAGCTTTATTACTGCCATCAGAGAGACTACTGCCGTGACAATATGTTAGAATAATGTTATGGTTCATTTGTTCTCGCTACGTTATCATCAACATTTTAATAATCAATAAGCTTCTCACAAGCGGCATGCCTCAATAGACCGATAATTGTATTGATTATCGTCATAAACCATACGGGACCGAACACGTCCGGGTTTCCGTAACATCTTTTATTCGGAACGAACACTAGAAACGTTTAAAGAGCGCCGCGGGCCCGAGAGAGACTTCATTTATAGGAGGCTAGCTTGCCATTTGTGGTTATTGGCTAACGGTTTCAGGATAGGAGCAGTGCAACATTTCCTCTGAACGCGAATTTATTTTGGCGGTTGTGAGATACAAACCTCAGCACAAACGGTAAGATTGTTAATTTATTGTCCACGCTTTGTTTATATTTTAATATAAAATGTTATATTTTACTGACAAAATAATTTGACAGTTTAATATGTGAGTCGTTTTTTTAGCTTTATATACTGGAATGTAGTGAACAAATGTACCTTGCATTTACTTCTTTGTTCTTCCAATTTACATAATTCAACAATTTTAGTGTAAAACTTTCGATATAATATCACATTAATATGTTCAATTGCCGAACCGTTTAGAAGCATTCGGTAGTATTGTTTATGTCGAATAAACAGCAAATAACATGTTAACAATAACATAAAAATATCACATATATAACTTTACAAATGCACACACAATAGCAAACACTCGTTTACTTGAGTTGATAGATGTAGTTTTCGACACAGTTAAAACATTGTTCGTTTGCTTCCTCTGTTTTAAAATAATTGCAACACAAAGCAGTTTATATTTTGATGTTTGTATACGCAAGTTCGTGTTTTTTCTAACAAAACTGTATATGAGCATCTCTTTTGAAAATTGTTTCTCTTTTTTTATCCTCTTAACAAATTTGGTCTGATATTGACTTTAAATAAATTGTATTTATGCTCCACATTCGTTAGTGTGATTCTTCCAAATGACCGGTTTGAGACACAGATGTTCCGTTCCCCTATACTTGCTATAATATATCTCTCTTGAGATGTATGTGCTTTTGATATTGTTGTGGTAGAGGGGAGGGCCGTGAATGAAAAATTAATGCTATTGTGATTGACTGAAATGGAAAACGGTAACAATTTTGTAGCAGTATTCCTATATTATTCTTAAATGATACTCGAAGTCAATTATTATGAAGAGCCTTAAATCGGTGCGTCGTTTTAAACCATATGTATTTCATCAAATACAACTTTGCATATTTAGCATCAGTTTTAACAGTCATTCAATTATAACAAAATACGAATGATAAATAAATGTTTCACTTAAGACCACTAAACATGACACGTCAGTGATGCATAATTATTTAAATAATCTTCAAAATTCAAAACGGATTTGCAAACACTTCTCGTGCCTAAATCTTTTCTTCTTTTCCAAAATAATACTTGCAGTAAATAGCTCCCAGAAAAAATAAGCTCGAAATTTACTTTAAGACGTTTAAATCAAACAAATTTGATGTTAATCGTAAATTTCTTGAACACGTGGGTTAATTAGCGTCTAAGAAATGTTTTACTCTCTTTCTGAGCTAACAAATGTAATTAATTTAACACTTGAATTAATGCGAAGCTTTTAGAATTTCGACGAAAACTTCGCCAGAAAATCCTAAACGTCCCATTTATATTTAAATGTCGACGATTTTACTTGGATTACATTGGGCACAAAACAATAGTGACTTCAATTAAGCGCATATTTTGAATAGCTCCTAGGCATGTATCATTACTACGCTCATTGATTTGAAAACGTTATATTCCATACGGTTTCTCGAACGTACATTGAAGTTAGCTGCATTACGTTTCCTGATATGCACAGCTTTTTGTTATTATATTTGATTTATGCATGCATTAGACGCAAACAAAATCGATTGTGGTCTTGTTGTCCACAAAATAACCACTTTCACAGAATAATATTTTAATATTTGGAATAGCACTTTGATAAAATAAAAAACACGATTTCTGTCTTGTTACTACAATTGTGTTCGACGATGTTTGTTTTTCTATTAAGTCAATTTATTCATTAATTTAAAGTGTTCATAAAGCAGCATCTCCTAGTATATAACTCTATTCTAAACACAAGTTAAGTCAAGTTCCAAGACCAAGTCCCAAATACCTTATGTTATACCAAAAGGAAGGCAAGCGTGTACAAACTGTGTATTAAAGGGGGACTGAACGATTTTTATATGTGTTAAATTTTAATATATTGATAAAATTATGTTACGATGAAACACAATAGGCAATAAAAATTATACATTGAAGACGAATTTCATAAAATGCAGCAAAGACAAGCTAGCGCTGGTTAAAGCCGATGCCGACACTTTTACTCGTATTTGTAAGGAAACAAAATTGTGTCTTTGTGTCGTATGAACGAATCTGCACTAAAACTAAATTTAGATTCACATTGTTCATGCATTATATATATGCTGGCGAATTCGGCTGGAAGCCATTTTCAATTTCAGATTTAAATATCTGGCTTATTTCGCATTTTTCGACACAGTCATGTTCTTCTTAACTTTTATTTTAATTTATATTGAAATATATGTATACTAATTTTTAACACATTTTATATAAATTCATTTTTATTTGACAAAATCGTACAGTCCGGCTTTAATGACACAATTAATAAGCGGATATCTTTATGTCACCAACAGTATCAGTAACATGGAAAATTCCCGAACAAACCTGATTTTAGTCACTGAAAGTCAATTGCGGAAACTTTGAAAAATAAGGTTAGACAATCTTTTTTTTTTATTATATCTTACAAAGTAAAATTTCGTTAGCACACATTTCATATTACTGTCTTAAACTAGACTAAAATTACAAGTATTGTCAACAAGGAGCGAAGGTCGCCGTGGCGAAGTGGATATGGTGTCCGCCTAGCGATCGGGAGGTCACGGGTTTGATTCCAACTGCGGGAGCGTTCTTTAGATCTCCCCAAAAGACACCAAGCACCAGGAAAACGGATTCGAGAGAGTTTCAAATAAGCCTAAGGCTTTCGATGCAATCGAGCTTAAATAAATAGTAACATATAGTATTATACAGTTCAATGTTTGACAGACACGACTGTATCTGTGAAGCCCAGAATGAGGGTTTGCTTGGAATATCTTGAACAGACACGTTCTTATTCAGGGGTATTATTTGTTGTGCAGTTTTGATGAACGCCCATGTTTATGGTGTTTGTTTAAACAAATACCTCTGTGGGGACTATCAGGGCAACTTAACTAATGTGACAAGAACACTCGCGTTCTGGAGAAATGTTTTGTCTTAAAGGCAAACTGATAAATCGTTTTATGTTACTCAGTCTAAGACATTAAAAATAGAACATAATATAATTGAGCTGAATTAGAATGCATTTGTATGTAATTAAATCGAAATATATAATCATTCAAATTTCATAATATTAGCTCTTCTACCATTTGCTTTACTTCTTTTACTTTGACCAATTAAACCTTCTTTTCAAAGCAACAATATTATGTTAGATGAGGCCGTTTATTGAGTTACAAGTAGCTTTGCAAACTGACGTAATGGGTTAGATAGTTCAGTTTTACAAGTGTTCATGACTCAACAATTCAAGATTTCGATTAAGGTTAAAGATGCTAGAGAAGAAATCCAGACATATTAAAACAGCGTTTTCATCTCGATAGTTTAATTTGTCGTTTTTACATAGAACTGCTACGTTTACGTGCAAGACAACCATACTATTTCTATTAATTAACTCTTTTATTTATCTGTTATTCTCTGCTGAGGCATAGTCTGTTTATAGACTGATTTCATTACTTTTAATAGAATCGTCGCTATTTTGACCCAGATACCAGACTGCTTAACATGCTAATTAATTTGAATTGCTGTCTGTCACGAACATTTGCCATTTGTAGCAGCAATGGCCGATTGAAAGCACAATTTGGAGTGACCCTTGAATCATTACTAATCATTTAACGCTTCGACTGAAAATGATAAGTTATGTAAGAAGTCCGTTTCAACTGTCAAAGCATGCACAATTGCACACGGTGGAGTAATGGGTTGTTTATATCATCGGCCAAACCTACGTGATTTCAAGATGCCATTGTTCTTATATCGGGTACAATATACATAAGAATAATGTAATATGTAAGCAGTGTTTTCAATACAGCAGTGTTTTCTTTCTGTTAATTGCGAATAGTCTTTGAAATTATGCTTGTCACAATCACTTAGATTTTACATTCGAGTCCCACTATTTATATATTTTTTTACTGAGTTATTAATATTAGTTGTTTTAATTTTAAGAAGTATTGACTTCTTCATTTTTTGCTCTATATTAATTTATTTTTGGCGATAATTTGTATCCCTTTTCGAACATACTCAACAAACAATTGCTCAATACAAATGTACAAATTCGTTTCATTCACATCTGTCGTGTGTGTTGCTATATAGATGATTTTCATATAATTCAATCATTGTGTACAATAGTGTTTAATGAATAGCCTTACATTTAATAAAAATATTATATTAAATATTTTTTATTTTTTACAGAAATAAAAAATAAAAACAGAATTTTGTGATAATCGAACCAGTACTATTCGTTTACAAGGTAAATTACTTCCTACTTTAACCACTCTGACACTGTGATGGACTGTTTTTCGCTTTTCATTTCTTTATGTTACATACCTGGCCTTGTGTTGACCATCATTAACTTTGTTTATGTTCCACTTTCGTTAGTTTTACTCTTCCAAATGACTGGTTTGAGACAAAGATGCTCCGCTTGCCTGCAATAGAGAAGCCGACGTAAGGTTTACAAAGTATATCTCTTGGAATTGATCTGCAGATGAAGGATTTTGTGGGAGTTCGGTAAAGTATAGTATAGTCGCTGTAGAAATTGATGTTCACAAGTATGATACATTAGGGTTGTGCTGTAACAAAAAGTGAAATGTTATCTTGTTTACAACTGTTATATCTTTGTTAATGCCAGCAGAAGTCAATAATGATTAAAAGTCTCACGTTTGAAGTTAATTTGTCGTAAAACCAGTGCGTAGTTCATAAAATACAACTGTGCATGTTTCGCATCAGTTTTAACAGTCATACAATCACGAATGATTCATTCATTACCTAAAACAGTGAGCGTGACTTGTCATGTGTATAATACCAAAATGATTTGTTAAATCTGTGCACGAATGTGTCATTTTTAAGATAATACTATCAACAAATGGTTTGAAGACAAGTATTGAGAGACCATTACAGTTGTATAAATGCCTCGTGGTTTTGCAACGATTCTGTATCGGATTATGCCAACAGATTAATATTGTCATGTCTTTAAGTTTTTTTTCAGACGTTGCTTTTTCTTGATTCGTCATTTGTGTTACTTAAATTGGCACGATGGTTTTTGTATGCTGATCAAAATCTACGCAGTGATGAATATCAAATATTCTCTATGGACGGAAATTGTCATTTAAATATTTGAATTAAGTACATTTTCTTTTATAGGACTTATAGGAGTACATATGTGATCATAATTAAAACATAGGCTACGGCTTCAAACTGACGCAAAATGTAATAAGTTAAAAAAAAGATTACTCGACATACCATCCCCGACGTCAGTCCGTCATGTCGTTATGTACACCATGGGAATAATGTTTAATTAAACTGGTTAAAATGTTTGGTGTGATGTTTGATACATTTTAGATGCGCAGCATCCAAATATTCTATGTGTTACAAGATTGGTAGCAAAAACACAAAAGCTTCCTAAACCGCCATTAAGTAAAACCAATATTGTGTCGATACCATCAAGGAAGCATTTAATTAATAACACTTACAGGTTGTTCAAGCGTCGCGTTCGAAAGAGGATCAATATTATTATTGTGCGTTTTTTTCACGTTTTCTTAATAACGTGTAAATCAATCAGTCAGTCGGTATTGTGAACATTGCACATGTATTCATTTACTATAACAAGAGATATGTAAACACCGTCATTCTTAAATCGAACCCACGAGTACAACGATGGAGCAATTATTTCTATTTTTCCAATAAACGATTAATTAAATGCACCCGTTGCGCGTGATTATCTGTCTTTGACAGGTTCTTGTTCCATATTGAAGGAAAAGCCTCAGGGAAGTTTTTGTAGAGACTTCTCTTAGTTCATTAGTCTGATATCGCAATTTGTTCCCCGCAATGCCGCTACCCTCTCAATAAAAGCAAATATGATTATAATAACGGTAGAGTAGCAACGTGTTACACTTACCAAAAAATAATTAAATTGCTTGTATAACATTAAGCTATTATTATTCATTTGGATATATGTTTGCACAACGTAAATGGAAAACCTACATGAATCTGCATTATTCAGACGACCTTCGGAATAAACAAATGTATTTTATCAGATATTAAATATATTTAGGCATGTGTTCGATGACTATAAAGATTGTCAATTGTTTGAGAATTTTAAACTACTAGGAAATCGCACACGTTAAACAGTTGTTAAGAGTCATGTTTCAAATAATTGGAAAAATCCAGTTAACGCTGAACGAAAAGTTCTTATTTTAATATAATGGATTCTTTCATAACACGAAATCCTTTTAATTAAGCAGACGAATGGTCACAAACTTTCAAAATAACACATGCTAAATGTCGACGTGTTTACTACTTAGGCGTATATCACCCAGCTAAGTAAACCAAAATACGTTATGAATGCTGTTTTTTTTCTTTCTATAAAAAACATGCTATTCGACGAATAGAAACTTGACTTTTGCACCAAGAAACAGAAGAATGTGATTATACGAAAACGAACAAAGATACTTTTGTACGTATTGAGTATACATGTACAATACGGTTACTACAATAACATAATTTTAGCAGCTCTACATTTTTGCAACGCTCCAAGGATTCAACGAAAGTTTGATGAGGAAGTCTTTAAAAGGAGGAAAACACAAACCAACTGGGAATGAACGTCAGTTCAACTACGCGCTCATTAAACTTTCATTTAAACTTGCTATCGGACCAGTGACGTTATAATTGTCATTTCAGATCGGGAAGTTAATCCTCGTGGGACCGTCTTAGTAACAAAAGCATTGGTGTATGGGGGAGTTATTTCTCTTCGAATAAGCGTGCCAGTTATGTTGTTTGTTTTAACAAATTATCCTTTTAGGAATATCGGAGAAGAGTGCTTGTTTTGGAAGGACTCGTAAACTATGTGTCTCAACGGCAAACTTATAGTACTTCCATGTGTGTTGCGTTATTTCCTTGAACAATTGTATACCATTAACTTCTTAACATTCCTTTGAATTGAAATAAATCTTGATGATCAAATATACTAACTTTATAGGAATACAAAAGAATGTCTTGTTTCTAAGACGTTTCATAGCGATGGATACATCAATTTAACAGTTTATTACATCTGGGTATTCGTCATTTCACCGGCACGCTGAATTTCATGTACGCCATAACATCCTTCATGCGCTTTAAGTCGATTTATTTGATGTTCTCAGTTTAGGCCGAGACTGTTCGTAAACTGATTTCATTAAATTTAATACTAATATCGCCTTTATAGCCCAGAAAACAAACTGCAAACTCATCAAATCAATATTTTTTTTTTCTGTTTTAGCATTGCCGGTAAATAGAAAGTTCTAGAACAAGAATATTTGTCAGATGAGACAAAAGAAGACAAGGAGTTGTCTTGTTAATGAAGAGATCATTAGTCTTGCCATTGACGCTAAACTGTTTTGGCACATAAGTCGATACACAACCGCTCAATATATTAGCTGTCTGTTATTTCATACACGAGTCTCTGGGCAGTTTTATAGAGATCGCGTTCTTCATCAGCCGTAATGATATTACACAATAGTGAGGTACCCGTGCATATTTTTTTAAACATGTTTCAATGAAAGCCGTTATGAAAGTTTTGTAGAATAACTACAGACGAACGTACGAATAAATACTATACGTCAAACCTGATAACTTTATATTTCAAAATGTTCTGCAATTTCAATATGTCAGTGACTCCCTCTTATCCCAACAAAACAACCAAAGGATGGTATGTCAGTTGATGTTGTACCAATAATTATTGCATTGATATTCACCCAATGTAAGCAATGCAAACGGTGCAGTTTTGTGCACGCTGTAGGAAAATGGTCGTGTCGGTGAGCATTAATCATTGAAAATATAATATAAAAAAACTTATAAACTTTAACGGATCCGTGCATATTTTCAAACAATTATTAAACACCATCTTTAACAACAGGGAAACATTAAACGACCTTAAAAAGAATAGTACCTTTATCAGCATAATGGCTGTAATGGAAAACCGCCCTCCGTCGTACCGGAAGTCATTATGATCCAAGTTACAAACTGTACCACATTTACAGGGAATAATATTTTTTGGCGACTGAATATAGACGTGCTTAATAAATACTAATCACTTTATCGGTCTGACAACTGCTAGAACATTCTCAAAATTGATGTTCTTATTTACCTACAAGGCATTTATTGGTCTGCGCAACGACTGAATTTCATCACGTTGGCAGATAGTCAGATTAGAAGTATGTCAGGAATTGTACGGGGGAAATTATCTATGCATGTTTAGTTTTATTTGGAAGGCATGGTTGAAAAATAAACAGGAAACTTACATCCACATATTAAATAAACGAACACACCTTTTTGCAATATTGATGATGTATTACGAAATATCTTTGACGAAAACTATTGCTTTATTTATCCAAATAAAAAAAACACAACATATTTAATAAGAGAAACTTGAGAGACATTATGGTCGCTCCACCCACAGCTTTAATGAAGCCAAAACAAGTATAAAGCAGATTATGTCAATTAAGTTACCCTTAAATAGCGTAGTGTAAGATGGGCATTGTTTTTCTTGCTCACTAATTAAGACGCCAGTTAAAAAAATCTATGCCTCAGTGATAAAACCGTAGAAGCTATTAAATGACATTCATAAGACGTCTAATTAAACGGCACAACAATCACCATACGTCATCTAAATATTTAATGCTTACTCACGGAAACGGACATTTGAGAAACACAAATGTATAATTCCATTAATACAGTATCGATTCGCCTTTGAATTTGCAACGACAATTAGCCACGCGAATGGTTTAGTTCAAAGCTGTCTACATTCCATATTGAGGGATTCTCGATTATTTAAATACGCAGATTTGGACCTGTTTAGTCCAACATGTATGTTGGTTCAAATGCAGACCTCGGATATTATTTCTATTATTACATATCTATATCAGTTTCAGTAATGCTTGTAACATAGTAGTTGCAATAATGATTATTTAGAAAGTTCCTGTTGACAAATATAATAACGTATGATTAGATTCCATTCTTTGAACAAACCGTTGACTTCATGTAATGTATTAGTCTTTTGATGAACATATACATTTGTGTTATTGCTATAGATATATCTGACTGCCGTTAAATAATTGAACAACTGTTCTACAGGCATAAAAGCGGATGTAACTACGAATATTTCGTTCATGATAATGTTTCTTGAGTCAGATTACTCTAAATTTAAAGGTGCTGTATAAGTGTCGCTTAAAATATATTGGATGGGGTTATATGTGCACATTTTGTTTTTCGACATTCTTTTTAACCGGTTAAACCCAGAATGGATTCTACATGAACTTACAATTCCAGTTGTGTGACGGCAGTTTTATTTTATCAAAGATCAATCAGAAAGATCATGTTTTTTTGCTTTTCACGTTTGATAAGTCAATATTTTATTCAAATGGACTTTGGCTCGAAAAACAAATAGAATTTCTTCTGAAATGTATATTATATTTTTTACCTTAATACACTTAACTAAATCATATTCATAAAGTATAATATAATACACAATGAGAAATGTCATTGACAAAAATGCAAAGTCATAATAATTAAACCAACAAGTAGGTATCGAACTCATGACTTTGGTAGCCATATGTTGGAAAGCAAGTTTACATCGCTTTAACTAACTGTGCTATCATGCGTGGTGAATAAACATTGTCCAAACAAGTGGTTATACAGAAAACTCACAATAATGACGTCACATTATGAAAATATAAAAGACCACATAAACAGGTCACATACTGCAAAGTAAAAAAAATGGAAAATTAACATATATTTACATATATAAATTCATCTGGTGTCGTTGATCGATTGTACAGCTAATAAAGCAGTATGGTTGTAAAATGGCTTTTAACAAGAAGGGATTATGCCTCATGTTGGAAGCGAAACAAATTCTCGTTAAGTCATTTCGATGTATACATTGAGATGAAGTACACAGGTACAGAAGTACACTATACATGGGATTCCAAACTGATACCTAACTGACCATGCTGTGTGTTCCCCATCTTATGCGATTTGTACAGTTTATGCTTCTAGTGTGTTTGTTATCTTTGTGACAATCTAATTCATAGTTTATTTTGACGAAGATGCCATAATAAAGACAATTACGCAAAAGTAGGGTTTATTTATATCAAATAATGTACGATAATATAAAAGTCATGTCCATCATGCATAAATGGTTGGTTTAAGCTACAGTACTCTCATATAAGCACACGTTATCCCAACATAAAACATTAAAGATGACAGAGATATTGCCTGCTAATTTTATACGACGAACATACGAATAATTGCAAAACGTGGAAGCCGATACCTCATTACAAATCCGTTTTATTCAGTTTTATAAGTGTTTGAGTACCATGGCAAATAGCAATTAAAGAACTTACTTCTCTTTGATGCTTTCCACAAATTATTTCTATGTTTATGTACTTTTGATAAAAGGACTTATATCCGAACTGTTATCAATTAATCATATCCATATGTTTTTGCTGGATACGTTTAGTTTACTTTTATCCACGTTGCTCCTATTATGATAACGACTTTATTAAGATGATTAAGTAATAATTGAGAAACATACCATATTTTTGCAACAGCCGTACATTTTGCACCATAATAACCATTTTTCATTAAGCGGAATAAACCTTACTAAGTTGAATGAACTGTCTTTACAGATATCGAATACTTATTAATGCCAAAAAAAACACAGACGGGATTCCTTCGTATGTAGAATGCTTTCACTAAAGACGTTGCCAATATCTACAGATCACTTTATCAGTCAGCCAAGGGATGTGAACATTTACATAACGCGTGTTCTTAATCTGCCAAAAGGCATTTATTTGTGCAACCACCGTATTACTCACCGTTGAATAATATTGGCAAAATGCAAAATAATTCGACTGGACAAGTTTTATATCTCTCTTTTGTTTCATTTAAAAGGTTTGGATGTTATAGATGTAGAGCATTGAAGACTTAAATTTTAATATCCAACATTTATATTTATTCCATGTTTTAACGATATCTTGCCAACAATATTTGTTGATTATATAAAGTATTAACCTGAATAAACAAAAATACAAATGGTCCTAATGTTTCGAGAGAAAAAAAAACAAACATAATACGGATTAGTATTTAAAAGAGGAAGCCTGAGATGTTTGATTATTTAGTTCTGTCTACCTCCATCACACCTTAGATAATACAAACATTTTGTCCCGTTATGTTTGTTAGTAACAAAAAAACGCATTGATCCATTATGTGTATTTGTATGACAATAAAATGTATGTTTTCAGAGATAAAAACGCAACAACAAAACACGACATTTGAGTCGCTCTACTCACATTCGAAGCAGTTGTTCTAAAATTCGCGTGGCATAAAAATGATTTGTGATACTTCCTTTTCACTAATCAAGACTCCAGTGTCTGATAAAATGTGAGCCATGTCGGAGCGATGCCCGGGGAAGCTATTAAATAGTCATCATAAAATATTAAATTAGACGTCTGAACTATCATCATAAAATTGTCCAGGATATTTATTTGCTGGCTTGTGAATAGTGCGGTATAATTAATTGCAATAATATTTAAACTAGAAAACACCATACACTAATAATTGTGCAGCGACAGGGAACAATAATAAATATTTAAATAGAATTTGTTCTCAATTGAATATATTTTGTTTTATGGTTTAAGCTATGTACACACGTTCCAACCTGCAGGCTATCATTCGCTATAAGGCAAACAAAAGATTAAGCAATAATTCAGGATTGACGGCATGGATTGCCTTTGTTTATCTTTTGGTATCGTTCTAACACCGATTTCAAATGTTATTTCTTTAACATTGAATTTTGAAGCGTTTTTAAATACTTGCAAAAGCCTAATACAATTTGTCGCTGGATTTATGCTTTACAGGCGTTAAAACTTAAACGTGTATGGAAAAGCCTGTTTGCATAACATAAGTGCTCTGTTTTCTGGAATTAATAAACACTGTCAAAGAAGTAATTCAGTATAACATACAAGACAGTCTAATGAAAACTATTACCCGTCTTCATTGTGGGTATCGAAAGCTAGCATGTCTGTGACAAGTTAAGTATAGATTGTTAGAAATTATTACATCTTGGTAACCCTAAACCGTGGCCATCAATTGTAATATTCAGATCAGCATATGAGTTTTTGAATTAGGACAGTTGAATAGGCACCAAGCAAATATGAAAAGCACAGCCTATTGAGTACATATATTTAGGGTATTGTGACTATGATGCAAGTATGTAAATGCTTTCCGTTTATCGTATTATTTATCTGTGTTGTAATATGTTTTAAGACCAATCGTTACAAAAAAAACAACCTTACACAATATAAGTTTTTAAAGAGTTGTACGAAATTTAACGTTTAAAATAGTGACATGTTGTTTTATTCACTATGCTGTTAAAAAAGTACTTCTGTACCTACTTCGTTTATCTTGTAAGTTACGATTTTTTTTCTATCCGAACCTTAGAATATTTACTAAAAAACATTATGTTTCATTCAATAAAAAACGTTCTCACACTGGTTGGTCGGCACATAATTATATATACCATCACGAACGAGCTCGTACTAACTATCAATAGCCTAAGAAGCATTTTCCATTTTAATCAGAACAACATCGTTGGGTAATAATCGTGTGATAGAGTGTGTAGGGTTTGCACAAATGAAGTATCAATACATATTTTTAACAACATATTTGCTAAAATCATGTTATATGTGATGACTGTAGCTTTTATTTTTAATAAATGTATAAAAGGGTCCGAGAACGACAGGATCTCTAAACGTAACGTTATGTTTCATCATCTGTTAGCAATGAAACGGTTATATAATCATAGCTTAATGTTGAACATCACTCACGACATATTTGTAAAGTAAACCAAAATGTCACATGAATAATTGAATGCTGACCTTTTGTACTTTGATATTATTGGGTACAATACCGTATTTGTCCTTTGAGCGCACACATTTTGAAATCCCTTGGCTGCCATTACTACATTTCCTAGATCCGACAATAAAACGATGCCAAGTTAATCTCTAAATCGTTTGCATAAAGCACGAAGTATTAGAGTCTGCGTGCTAAACGGACGCAATGAATTAAAGAGACCACGATGTAAGCCCACTCGCTTTAACTAAGGAACAACAAGGTATAAGCGTGCTCCTTATGTTGTCGAGTGTAACATCTACCTAATATTGAGATTTATTTTAAAGAGAACGAGATACTTGGCTACTAATTGGCTAAGCTTTTAAATTTTATTGACAACGGAATATATACAGTGGTTTCGGACAAAGCAGCCGGACAAGTGATGTAATTTCAATTTCATATTCAGAATGGTGTCCTGGTAGGACCATCTTGGATACAAGTGGTGTCTGCGGATTTCTTTTTATGCTCTTCAGATAACGTGACAGTTATGTCTTCTGGCATTTCATCATATGCGAGTTATTGGAGAAAAGGGGATTTTGTGACAAGAACATGTGATATAACCGCGTCTCAAGAGCACATACGAATGGGTAGTTCAAAAAGATCCTTAAATAGAATTAAGCGTGTGTATTTAAAGTAACTAACTTATACATGATACCATGTGTACCCTGACGTTCCTATGTATCTTTATCAACTGTCGTCAATTGATTTATTCTTCTCCATTAATACCAAAGCTGTTCTTCGACTGTTTCATTAAATTTCATAGAATCATTTCTCCTATAGCTCCCCGCAGACGACATACTTAGCAAATGAATGCAATAGTGATTTTTGGTTTGAACATTTCCTTTTGGATCGGAAATTGTCGATCGAAAACACCGCTATGAGAGTGTATCGATGCTAAAGTTTTCGTGCAGATTTGGTAAAGAGTATTTCTAGGACTTTATATCATCTTTGCACAAAATGAATTGCTTGGTGAAAACGCAATATTGTACACTGATCGATATTTTACTTGTGTTGATTTGTTAATTGCATTATCTTGCCTTTATACGCCCGACTGACGTAAATAATTTTGTTCTTAACACGATTTAACTGATAAAACATATCAATTATTCAGCGACAAAACCAAAGAACCTTTCAAACATCGATTTTATTTAAGACTACGTTAGGTATATTATTGTCAAGGATGGGAAAGTATTGATGATTACCAGCAACCGTCTTCGACACATGTTCCCACGAGAGTGGCGGGACGTTTAAATATTTAATACGTGTGTCCCGCGTGACCGACGCACGTTTGTTAAAAGAACTTTGCCTAAGACAACAAACGAGTTAAAATTCATTTTGTCACCCAGTCCCGGTACAGTCAAACACATATGGTGCTTGCGCCATCGACCTGTTATTGTTAACAATCTGACCATAGGTCGGTTACAGTGTCCGTCCCAGCCTTGGCGATGAATTGTGGTGACTTTGTCCGTGACAATAAAAGGCCGTTACTATTTCAATAGAACTAGAGATAACTGAAAGACATCACAAATAGTAAAAGTATCGCAGTACAACAATTAGGGTTGGGAGAGAGTAAAATAGCAAACAGTCGCTACTTACTTGGAATCGAAACCGACAAGAACAAAGCGATTCTGACCCAACACATGTTTATATAATTCATCGGAAGATTCAAAGCGTAAATGTGGGTAGAATGAGTGCGTCACCGGCAATGCCTGCAAAAGAGATGTAAGCTTTCTTGGTGGAGTTTTAAAATTTAACAGTTGTACGGGTTGAATAAGGTAGTTTATTCTTGAACGAATAAACGCTGATTTTAGTGTTTCACAAATCCTAAACGTGGAAATAACGTTACCAGATTGTTACGTATAAATGCCTTTTTTTGTGAAACTATAAATAACGTGGGTTTTCTGACGGAGTTCTTCGGAAAACGATCAATAATCTCTTAAAATGTGTTCATGCACATCTAATTGATATGAATGGTGTTGTGGTGTTAAGGCATCTGTGTATAATTTCATGATGAAATAAATTTTTAAAAAATAGATTGTATTTAAGAGTTTACATATTAAGTATCAACATGGTTTTACATATGTATATTTTTTATGCCAACATGATAGTTTTTTTAGTTTCCAGTGATTTGTTTCAAAACCATGATAATGCTGTTGTTTTTATATTCCCTGATTTTCTTGGTTTCCCCTCAAATGTAGGTTTAAAATGTTAACGACTGTTTATATGAATAAATCCAAAGATGTTTACTTTTGGTTTTGGAACAAGTAACATAAAACTAAATATATTTATTTCACCCAAACGGAGTTTTTGGAATGCGTACACATCATACAGTAATACATTAACAATGGAATTGGGCTTTCATTGAAGTAAGTGCAGAATAATATGGGTATTGTAATGCTTCATTTGATAATAGTTTGTCAAACAGTACCGTCGACAGTGTCGTTAAACAAAAGGTCGACTTAATTCAATATTTTCTTCTGTGCGTACATAGATTGTTTAAATCTTGAATTGTTGAAACGCATTTCTGATTTTATTATTTTCAGTGTTACAATAATTCGTTTGCTGATAATACAAAATATTTGGTATTCAGATGTTTAACGCATTGTCTCGTGTGCTTAGTACAAGTGCAATGTTGCAGTTTCAATTATTCACTATAAATCTACCAATTTGTTATTTAACATAATTACTGGTTAAGGTTTCTACTGGCGGGTAATTATTGTTCATAAATAATGCCTTTTACAGCTTTAAATAAACTATTGTACAGAGGAAGATTTTTAACAATAATACATCTGTTTATGCATATGTATACAAAGTCTTCGAGGTGATGAAGCAATCGTGAGTCTTGGCGTTGATGCTTAACTGTTTTGGCACGACAGTATTATAGCTGCTCAATACAATATCTGTCATTAAGTCCATATATAAGACTCTAGGAATTTGTATTCGAGGCTCCTCATCTTAATTGTTCATTAAAATACGGATATGATTAACACTATTTGCGAGCGTAAAAACAACATAATTCAAGTTGGTAAATTGAACAGAAACATTCAAGAGATTATTTTATCTCTCTCGCGACATGCCGTCAACTGTAAAGCTTTGATCTAGAGAGAACACATCTACAATAGAACATAAACAGGACTTTGCGCTTAAAAAGCGTGGTATAAAATGGACATTAAATGGTCTCGTTCACTGATTAGACCTCAAGTTTCATTAACTTGTAATTATATATCGGAGTAATATCCCCGGGAAAGCTATAAAATGACAATCATGAAATGCATATTTTAATTTAAAATTGCATCATACATCATACCGCGTGTTTATTGATGGCTTGAGAATATTGCAATTAAGTTTTCAGTTTGATAATAATGCATGTTAGAACAACGGAAATAAAGTAATCGGATGGTAGGGATAAGCACTCTAATGTGTTGCGTAAAATGTGATTAACGAATAATTGCGCTTTAAAAAGCTTCGTAAATGCTTCATACATTGATTATCTGTTATTTAAAATATGTGATTGGCCTTGTAAGTACCGCATGTATGTACTTTCAAATATCTCGATTGTTATTTCTATTACAATATTTTTCGAATAGAATTTTGGATAAACAAATGCAATAGCGTACCTTGCAAAATGGAACGAATTATTTCATTTATGGTGCGCATACAGAATTATATCACCCTGGACTGATAACTCGTTGGCATACATTGCGCGATTCAGCCCATGCAATTGTTCTTGAATTCAGCCAATAAGACAGTTCTTTCCTTTGCCATATGTTTCGAACTCAAGCGTGATCTGTATGTTAAGATGTAGCCGCTGATCGTATTGGCTGTTACCGTTGCGATAATGCACAGGGCATATTATGAGTAAATAGTGCATGATATAGCAGTAAAGGTTTACATTAGGTAGTTGTTTCCATTCCTAACACTGGATTGAGAGATGATCGCGTATGCAACAACGTCATAAATATTGCTGCTTGTTTTAGTTAACGTGAGGGTTTTCTAGGTAGATTGTGTCACTTGCCTTAAACAAATGACAAGCTTATAATTACAATAGTGTTAATTCTGATAATGTTTTGGGTTATTCCCACATCTGTTAAAGGAGGTCAATATCGCGATTGTTATGTTATGCTTTTACATGACAACGAATATACTACTAGTTGCATTAGCTACCAATTTAATCGCAGTTAACTAGCATGCAACTTTAATTGCACCATAAATACTCACACGTGTTAATTAAGTCCAAGTATTTTTAAATGGCAAACCTCTTAAATTCACACGGTTTTGAGTCTTCGTTATGAAACATTTCCTCTAGGAAACTGATTAAACCCACCAGGCATTAGAGCTGGTTATCCTGGTAGAAACATTGCTTAAAAATCCAGTGTATTTGAATTATATTCCGCATCAGCCTAAAAGTCCGCCATAGTGTTTTCTTGCCAACTTTTCAAACTTAATACGTTGACATTTCGGAATAAATAGAAAAGAAAGCAATTAATACATATCATTAATTATGTTAAAACCTCCCTTTCAATGTACGTCTTCGACGTTTATCCATTTTACGAACATATTTCAATTTTTCAACTTGTTTACGAAAACAAATTTGCGTCTCTATTTACTGACCGAGGCATACTGCGCACGATACAATTTAATTATGGCCTTGTTTCTGCTCGGATCAAGGCGGATCAAGGCGGCTCAAACACATGACTGCCCCAGTGTTTGTGCATATTGTAAGGGCCAACAGCAAAAACTTCTTATTACTTTTAAAATCAACGGCACACAAACCATTATATAATTAATTCAATTATTCCAATTATTACTACACATCAATGACATAATAGTGAGGATATAAAACGCCTTACAAGTAAATTAAATAATATTCAAATGAATAAAATAAAAAGAATATTGTTGTTGCTTTCTGGATAAAATCGTGAAATACTCTCTCCTTAAAGTTAGAAAATGTACATTTCCAATCGCGAAAGCGCTCATAAAAATATGTATTTTTTGACTTTACTGAGAACACTATTTCACAATATTTTCCCGAAAGCAAATTATTATCCCCTATTTTTATTTTTTTATAAAAATTTAGAAACAGCCGTGTAGGCTTTTTTCAAGTCAATTATTGAGAGAGTAAGTGGTGGATGACCTGGTCGACAAGATTACATCCTCGGCAAGTAAGTGGTGGATGACCTTGTCGACAAGATTACATCCTCGGCAAGTAAGTGGTGGATGCTCTGATCGACAAGATTACATCCTCGGCAAGTAAGTGGTGGATGACCTGGTCGACAAGATTACATCCTCGGCAAGTAAGTGGTGGATGACCTGGCCAACAAGATTACGTTGGACAGTTGGCATCCAAAGAATTATTGTGGTATTTATATTGCTGTATTGACATAACGTAAAGTTTTTTGATAACGATTATATATGGCACACATATACATATTTATTGTACTTGGGTTGGATGATTGTTATAGATGGCTCGCTATGGGATAAATAAGAATTGCATCCATAGAGTAGATAATACAATAGCGGTGTATCAGTTTACATATATCTTACAGTATGTGTAAGAATTATGGTATTGATAACGTGAAAAGCTCTGGTGCTTGAAATTTATATTTCATGTAAAACTACTTTTAGGTTACATACAGTATTGGCCTAAAGACAGCGTCGCATATGTAGATTATTGCTATATAAGGATATAAGAGATAATCTTATATGATAATCTTTTATTATAGTGACATGTGTTTACGTACAGGAAATTAACAGACATATATACAATGCATAAAAGAACACCCGGCCTTATAGGCCTATAAGTCACCTTAACAACAGTGTAAAATATAACGTGATCATAATTATACAAATAGACAATAACATATTTGAGCAACATACTTAGTTCAATGAATAAGTTGTATGATTAGATATATGATCTAAATAAAACCGACTTCATCTCGAGATAACAAATGATAAATTATACTCGGTCCCATGTTGGTTTGTTACCAGATCAAATCCATTCAATAACATCAATTATTGGTGCATGTGCAATACAGCTGATTGCTAAGTCTCAAAAGCAATATTTATTATGTTTTGTATAGTTGTATTGACCAGCATACATACGTCCTGTTATTGCCTTTCAAGTTCATCATAATGAGCTTGTTATACAATATGTACGTGTACGAGGTGTGAGTGTATACTAGCTTAACACCTTAGTCTGTATCCGTTTTTATATGAAGTATGAGCAGTAAGGATCATTGAACAATCGACTGACAAACTGCATATAAGTGCACTTAGGAACTTATGGTTTCCTCTTGCCACATTTAAGTTGCCTCTTTGCCACGTTTTTTTCGCCTCATTTTGGTTGTCATGTAATGTTTGTTTTGTCACTTGTCACTTTTGCTTGCCCATCGATACTGTTTTGTTTGCCCATTTCCACCTATGTGGTTGCCCCTTGCCTATTTTTTATTGGACTTGACACTTGAGTTTCCTATTGCCATTTATCGTTGTTCCTTGCCATTCTTACCACATGCTGGTTTCCCGTTGCCATTTTTAGGTTGCCATTTTTGATTGCCCCTTACCCCGTTAGGTATTGCCACTTGTCACTTTTTGAATTTACATTTTTGGTTTTGTCTTCCAAGTTTATAGATGTTATATGCCTATTTGTGTAGTTCTTTGATTTGTTTTTAAAATGATTAGTCTTTGAAATGTTTTGTTTGCCATTCTTATTCCCCTACCCGCCTGCCATTGTCTGTTGATCTTTGGCACTTTAAATAAACCCAATCATTTTCAAAGAGTCTCATCAGGGAGTATTCCTCACTTTAAAGATAAACTTGTTTATGATTGGTACTATAATAAAAATTCTTTTTTGATTCAGATGGCAAACGAAGACCAACGTAAGTTTAATTTTATGTACATATTTATATCAAACTCAAAATCGCACTCTGAAATAAATATTACTATGAATAATATTATCTTTCTCGACAAGAAACTGCCATTTTATAACACGTATAATGTGCATTGCATTACGAAATTATGTAGTAAGCACTTGTCAGAATTTGTTTGAAACTATGAATACTCGTATAAAATGCTTATACAAAGGTATACACTACTGATTTTACATTAATTGGAATCATTCCAAATATAATATCAACTTTGTTTAGTTTATTACCTGTATTTCACCGAAGGTAACTATGGTTTGCCATCCGTACTTCTGTCCGTCCATCCGTATGTCTGTTTGTCTGCCCGGTTTAACGCAAAACGGGACACTGGGATTTTTGGTTCGGTACACTTAAAAAGAGCAAAGTTTATATTGTGGAACATCATTTGTTTTCGTCAATGGTAAAAATTGACAAATGATTATTACTGCAAAACAAACTGAATAACTGAATTTTTGAAAACGTATATCTTCACAAAACTAGGTAAACATATTAAACGGTTTAACAAGATTATAAATGACGCTTTATTTATTCGAAATAAATTGCTAGGTAACTGGTACTCAACAATAAATACTCCAATTAATCGAAATGTACCCAACAACAAGTATTCTGGTATAAACGCAAGTATTCGTACAATATTAATGTCAAAATTTCAATGTTTGCCACGACGCATTAAGTAATTGAACGGGAACAAACCTTGCAGTTTGTAAGTCATGCGTTATAAAGTTATCTCTATCGTACACATTGTGTAAACGATTTGTTTTGAACGCTATACTATCGCAAGCTATGTCTACAGTGATCACCGAATACTTCATGATGTTCGACAAGGACGGAAACAGAACAATCGAGCGAAAGGAGCTCAAGACATTGCTGAAGGTCGTGTACAAGCAGAACCCGGATGACAACATGGTCGAACAGTTCCTGCAAGACTTCGACACTGACGGTAGGTTTTATGAATCAGCAATTTTGATCGCCATGACTATTGCATGCATTTAGGCACTGGCATGGCCGCCCTATTCCTTCAAGTATTTGGCGGTAGGGTTAATAAGGTGGATTGATATTAACAGTGTGTGAGTTTTCGCTGACTGATATCGTCGGTCTTTTCTTTCGTGATTTTAACACATGCGATAGGAATGATAACTCTCTGCATAGTCGATTCGCATGTACTACCATGCTATGCATTTTTAACTGGCGTGCTCAAATTAGCATTAAAACAATTCATCACAGACAGTTCAGTTGTATTGACTTGGTCGGTAAAATGTACTTACGCTAAAAATTAAATGTTTCTGCTTTCGTTCGGTTTATTAACTGTCGGGAAATTCACGCCTTATATGCATAAAAACTGACCCGACATAAATTAGGCATAATTATTGTGCCGATAGTTCAAACACCGATGAAATTCCAAAAAAATATTATTCAATACTAATAATAACAACTTTTGGTGTTTAGTAGCTGTATTTGGACACTCTGCAAACAACTTCTATCTGTTGAGGTAAGATACAATTTCAGTTGCGCTTTAATCTTTGTCGAACGATATAGCTTTGACGTTAGCGTCAAAATACGACGTCATTTCATTTTTGCATGAAGTAGCTCATATGGATGCATAAGGCAAAAATACATGTTCGCATGACGCGGCTCGTATGGCCGCATAATGATTCAGAATGATTCTCGCATTATGCGGCTCATATCGCCGCATAAGGCTGAAGACCCATTTGCATGACGCGGGTAATGTTGCCGCATCCGGCTAAAGATCCGTTTTCGTATGGCGCGGCTCAGATTGCCCGATAAGGCTTAATATATATTTTCGCATAACGCGGCTCTGATGTCCTAGGACCTCGCTAGACTAGACGGTTTAGTTGTTAAATGATTCTGAGTAGTATTAAACTGAAATAGTCACAGAAAGCTTTTCAAACATTTGCTTTTTACAAAATTATGCATATTGTAATAACATAAAAATGCATCAATATTTTTCAGACCGGAATGTCAATACATTCTTCAAAATATGACTATAAATATTACTTTTAATGTTAAGAGAAAAAGTGATGTAATCTTTAAGATGTGATGATATGTGGCTGGCTTCTTTCAAACAAAACGTGTCAAGATTATAATATCGGGATTGTTGTGAGTTTCCAGAAATATCTTGGTTTCATGAACATAAATTTACATTCATATATAATGTTTAAGAATAATTGTCTTAGGAAAACATTTCTTTTGGGTTTCGTTTGTATTATAGCAATAACCAATGAAAAATATGGTTTCACGTTTAATATGCATATACAATGCTGTGAACACTTAATTTTCTTAATCACCGTGAAGTATGTGTTGTTTTTTGTTGTTATTTTCTTGTTGTTGAATTACATTATGAACGGTGTGTGTGTTCTAGCCACGGTATCCGATACAAAATGGAAGCCATTTATCCCCAATCAAACAATAGTGTTACATACAATAATTGTACTATGAATTCACTAGATGACCAAACATAAGTATAATCATGGTTCTTTGTCGTACAACGGTGTGGCTAATGATTAATTCTTTGAAACTTCTTGAACGGACAGTCATAAATCATGAATAATGTAATAAATTTATTATGTTGCTATTGCCATATAATGCATTCAAATGAATTAATGTTTGTTCAAAGATGCAATACCAATGTTTGTTTACGTGGATAATAAACTACGGCGTTTGGGAATAATTATAAGACCTGACGTGGCTTCATCTTGCATCCCCACCATCGACTAGTGTATGTGCAGTGTAATTAATATGCATTTCAAAACAACCAATGTTAGGTACTCTTAGATACCATGATACAGTATAATGTATTTATATACAAAGACAACTGATTTCAGTCAGTTTGTCTAAGTAACACAATTTTGTAGTTGACGCAGTTATTTTATCTGGCGGCTTCATAAATTATTCACGATAATTGGTTTCAATCACCAGGCCAGAAAAGGTCAGCAAATTGGACAATAGTTCTTCGTGAAACAAATATAACACACAACTTATTATAACATCATCGAATACATTTTACTCTTACTGGCACATGAAGGTCATCTCTTGTTGATAGTTGTGGTTTAAATGTTAATCAAATTGTAAATCTCATGTTTGGTAAATGATAATATCTTGTAATGGGTTGTAACTTAACTTATTTATTTGACCCGATTTTACTTGTCCTATTTTATATCTCTAAAAATCGACATACATAAACAACTTTATACTTTTACCATTTACAGAAGTATTACGGCTTCGTCCTGAATTTCACGAGGATTTTCTGAATGTTTAACTATATGATGCTATGTCTCTAAAGCTTTTCCATCAAAGACGAGCGGTAGTTTAGTTTGGGTTTGGTTTTATTTCATCGTGCCTCAGCTAGTTACGGCTCTAGTGTTCTGATGCTCTGGTCTGTATGCAACCATTAAGAAGTTAAATGGTAATGCAACTAAATATATATTGTCCTTTAATTGCTATTTAATTAATTATTATGATGTGATGTTAATTTGTATTTACACTTATAATTTGTGTTTAAATAATTCTGAGCTAACTATGATGTTTGAAGCGTTTAAAAATCGTTTCAAATGTACGTGTGTGTCTTTTCTAGTACAGTTGTTTTGTGCTTCATTGTTTGTCAAATAGTTTCTTGCCATAAACAAGGACAACATGATATAATAAGGTTTCTCTCCACTGGTGAAGCTAAAGGTTAATTTTGTTTATATTTGCATGTGACTTATAATTTTGCAAAATGTTTTCCCAGATGACTGCAAAATAGGGAATTGCTAGATATCAACATACACGATGTTTATTATAATATTGACCCATATTAAGATTTCATATCCGCATCATTTGTTAAAAGCCTACACAAATAATGATGGTACCAAGATGAAACTATATAATGATGTATAAATATAGGTCATGTGACAACAAAAAGTCACAATCTGTGGCCGTTCTTTTTCGACCGTTTCCTATTTGAATAAATAATATATACATTTTGGTATTTGATGCTTACTGGAATAATCAAACATATGTATGTGCTTTTCGTTAAAATAGTGCGAAATTGGCCAAGTTAGAACTGTTCATTTAATGTGCGTTAATACGATCTCACAAGTGTTTTAAAACACATGAAACGTTGATGAATAACAAACTAGAATAAAAGATAAGAATAAAAAAGTATCAGAACATCAATGAGATTTTTTTTCAATTGCTGATTGTTTTCGTTT
Organism: Dreissena rostriformis; assembly: GCA_007657795.1. Lineage (NCBI taxonomy): Eukaryota > Metazoa > Mollusca > Bivalvia > Myida > Dreissenidae > Dreissena > Dreissena rostriformis. The sequence goes on along the minus strand of VMBQ01000009.1, from coordinate 106,937 downwards.
GTACAAAAATCCATGCATGTGCACAAAACATGTACACCTTTGGAAAATCCCCACTTTTCCGCACAAATGCGTTCACGCGACACATTTAAATTAAAATCGGATATACATATTTAAAATTATTGATGTGTTAATTGATAAAATCATTACCCACTACAACCATTCCTTAACCGTGCCTGCCATAGCTACATTGCTTTGGAAATATTCTAAGTTACCGCAATAGAAGTTGGAAACAAATTTATTTCGTTTTTATCAATGTTAATGTGGATCTTACATCTGGACATGTAGTAAAACATTGGGTAAATCAGTTTCATTGTTTATTATCAGCTGAACCAGTTAAACGCCCCATAGTCAATAGTTCTTGTAGACGGATATCATTGTCACCTTGATCATGATTTTAACATTTTCCTGTCCGTTGCAGGAAGCGGGACCATTGATCTCGAGGAGTTCAAGCAGATGTACCGTGCCATGCCGGTGAAGCCCCAGGGGCGGACGCTGAAAGAACTCTTCACCAAGTACGACAATAACGGGGACGGAGATCTGAGCTTCGAGTGAGATTATTTCATTTGTTGTTATTGTATAATGTCCTATGTAGTCTAATCATTGTTTTGGTCACTCTCTTTTGATAGCGAATAGTATCAATAATTTCGCTCCTGTAAATGTTTATTCAGTTTCACTATTCCTACAATGGAAATGCAATGTGAATGACCATTTTCAGTTAACCATGATTCCTAAAGGAATTCCTAAATACTGATTTTTGGGGACATACACGGGTAGGTGTGCATTTAAACCGTAGTTTCATTCAATAGGAGTAACGACACAACACTACTTTTACTTAACATCATTTTTGTATATCCTTTTTATTAAAATATAGATGATCAAGGGACATTCATATGCGTGTACTTCCTTTAGCAACTATGAGAATTTTACAACATAATACCATTTTGCCTTTAACATACCTGCATCGACTTTAAATACTTAAATGATAATAATGTTTGTGACCCAAAATGACCAATTACCGTCACAACACATAACAATGGATGCAACTCAATACTTAACTGAAGCATGGAAATATAATGCTTACACTTGCTGTGTCTTGTCTGCTTCTAACATAACAAGTACATGTTATTACCAGGGAGGTGAAGTCGTTCTTGCGTGACCTTGGCGACAACTCGTCCGATGAGCTGATCCGGAAGTTGATGGAAGAGGTGGACGTGGACAACGACGGCCGGGTGGACTTCAGAGGTATATATCACCATGTAAAACGTGTATAACTTCTCTTCACTACGTAAAACTACATAAATGTAAGGAGACATTGTGAGTCATCAAGTTGATGAATATGATGAACTCTCACGTCCATCAATATATACAATCTATGGGCATCGCATCTGCTGTGTCTGCAACTCAGTACGAGTTATCAGATCTTTGTACACATTTTGAGTATTGTTTACTGTAGCAATTAAACGAGGTCTTTTCAACGAGTAGATGAAAACACCTTTTTTCAAATGCATTTACATGTCCACATTTAAATGTCAACTCTTAATATACAAATTATGATGTCGGTGTTGTTGTTGTCAGGAAATCGAAATCAAAAGCAAATGTTTTCTATATTTCAGAGTTCTGCCTCATGTTTGGAAAGAGCCTATCAGACGATTCGTAAACACGCATACAAGTCATTGACTCGCTCAAGCAACATTTTTAATCATTGTACATTTGATATATAGTATGTATCTTGATATATCTTATTGATATTGTCTTTGGATAAAGTGATAATTGTATGCGTCCGATAAAACGGCAGATACCAAATTAATAGAAGAATTAAGACCTTAACGAAAGCCAAATGCAAAGCAAACTTTAATAAAATATGTCAAATTGTAATAATATAATACTCTACTTTAACTTACTCTCATAGTTGTGAAACATGTACGAGATCGTGTTAATTAAATGGCAGTTGTGAGAACTAGTTTGAACAATCGCTCCCAAATCGTATTTTGACGTTAAATGTTTTCCCAGATTAACAGAGTGTCAGAAATATATAGCCTAGTTTCAATGTTTTGTCACATTTTTGTTATTATTCTGTTTTTGACTGTTTTTATTGTTTATAATGATTTATAATGAATATATGTATTAAAATGGCCTAATATTTATAAGATATTTTAAGATATTCAGTTTATTGAAACACTTAATTGTGCCGCATTACAACCATACAATCTTAAAGAACTATCAACACAGTGATTTTTGTATTTAGCAATATTGTATCAATGAGAATTATTGTAATGTTTATAATTTATCATTCATTAATACAACTATATTTTATAATGTTCATGTTTCTTTATTTTGGCACAGAAATATACATTTATAAATACTGCTTTGTATATAATACATTGTAATAAACTGTAGAATCATACACTTTATATAATGAACCTTTAAATCAAGTTGCATAAATGTCTCGAGGAACAAAATCCCAATTGTTAACTAAACTGCTGATCACAATTTCATCTAGTAAAAATGCAAAATAGATAAGCTGAACTCTTGGAAAACCTGGCTCAATGCATGTGCATAAGATATCGTCAGCACAGGGTAATATCGGACGACACTTTCCGCTTTTATGGAATTTATACCTTAAAGGAAGTCTCTTCTTACCAAAAAATGCAGTATAGGCGGAAAGGCACATGCTTTAAGCCCGGTTTTCCCATAGGTTGGCATAATTAAATGTCACTTCAGCGGAGGATTATTCTGTCAAATACACATTAATAATTCTGCTGAAAGACACTTTTTCGTATCAATGGTGTTAAGGTTCATTATATTGTTCATGCTTAGTAATATATACAGCTCGTTTTTGTACAACCGAGAGCTAAGACATTGGAGATACATTTGTATTTTTAAACAGCATCATCGACCATTATTATTACGAAATGACACTATACGAATATTCCAACACGATCCGCCTTTTTTGAGAAGAGTATACACACTCCTTGTGTATGCCACTTCAACCCAAGCTGTATGTGTCTGTCTTACAAGATAAACTAATCAAAATGTATATATTTATGAAGTTTTATTTACATATTTCTGAAGCAAAATGCATTATACATGATAATAATTAAATGATGACAGTAAACAATATGCAAAACCATACATTCTGTACATTTATTTACGCACGACTTCATTCGGAAACATGTTTTTTGGAATACAAAAACTTATGGTAAAAGTATTCGTCTTTCAGACATATTAAACATGTACCACGTATCAAATGCGCAATTTCGTCATTGTGGATTAATTGTAGCTTTAATGAAAATGAGGATTGTGCGTTAAAACAAACTTGAGTTCGAGTGGTACGGAAACTAAAATGATACAGAAAGAAGAAGAAATTAAAAAGAATCAATATGAACACATCAACTTACTATTGTTTTATTGATTAAAATGAGAGTTATTCCAGTACGTACACTAACAAGTTTTGCCAATTATATTATAATCTATATACGTCCAACAAGACGCAACATCCGATTAACAACACAATGGCTTCATTACGCACAGAACTGGTTTACGCTTCAAATAGTCATAATAATAATAATAAATAAACATTATCGAAATCGAAACACATGAACCGCGAATAGATGCAACTGTCAATTGACGCAATAAATAAAGCTTTATGTGGTTGTATGTCACGCAATAACAACCTGTTCAACATCTTTGCTGTAATATTTTTCGTTACCAAGAGTATAATGCGGACCATATTGGATTACTGAAACACCATAATCACTATCAGGTCCCGCATTCACCAACCGATTCCTAGATTTAAGTCTAAGCATAAATACTATTCTCTTAACTGGATTATTCAAGAACTGTTTTACTTTGGATTCAAACTTGGCAGAAACCTCTTCTATCTTAATCATTATGCACGTATAAAATGTTCTAAATGACACAATTACCACTAGAAGCCTGTATATATTCCAACCGTGAATGTATTTGGTTTTTGTATTGATGTTCCACATTCGTTAGTTTATTTCTTCTAAATGACTGGCTGGAGGCACGTATGTTTCGTTCTGCAGTAATATAAAAACAGACATTAGTTTTACACTGGTCCTGCTATAACATATTTCTCATGATATCTTTGTGCTGCTATGGTTGTTGTGGTATTGAGGAGGGCCGTCAGGAAGTTTACGTATTTTTCAGCAAGTCGCTGTAGAAATTGGTGTGAAAATTATGACACAAATGCTTGCGGATGGAACTGGAATGAAACACGGTAACAAGGCAAAATTCCCTTATTATTCTTAAAAATTGATTAAAAAGAGTCGTAAATCGATGCATCGTTTTAATCCATATGAATTTCATCAAAAAAACTTCGATTGTTTACCTTCAGTTTTACCAGTCTTCAAATATTACGAAATACGAATGATAGATTAATGTATTATTTAAGAACGATAAACATGACACTTTCGTGGTGCAGTTTTATTTAAATACTGTTCAAAATTCCAAAATGATTTGCAAATCCTTCTCATGCAAAAATCTTTCTTTCTAATCCAAATTAATAGTTTAAATAAATAGATTCCTGAAAAGCTATGATCAAATTGCGTTATATTGTAATGTCTGTATCTTCCATTCTTTAAAAAATTTAAATCAGCAAGAAAACATATATTGTAATCGTAAAAGTCTGGAAAACGTTAATTATTTGCTCCGTAAGGTTGTATTCTCTTTCAGAACCAACACATATAATTGATTTAACATTGAAATTAATGCGAATAATTGCGAATCACCAAAGATCACATCGCAAAACAATCTTAAACGCCCCCTTCCTAATTTAATTTCGACGTTTTTACATGCATTGCTTTTGTAACACAACAATAGAAACTTCAAACAGACGCATAATTTAAAAGTCCGAAGTCTGTTATCATTACGGTAACCATGGCTTATTGATCTGAAAACGTTTAATTGCATACGGAATTTCAAAAATGGTTTGTGTAACGCACATTAAAATTATCTGGATTACGTTGCCTGCTTTGGACATGTATGTTTTGCTATTTGATTCATGCATTAAACGCCTATCAATTCGTTTATATGATAAACCTTTGTCTCTTTGTCCACAATAGTAACACTTGCTATGAGTCATATATGTATGTATGAAATTACACTTCAAATGATTACATAACACATGCGGTTTCTGTCTTTTAATTGCAATTGTGTTCGATTGGCTTTAAATTCTTGGTAAAGAAAAATATGACAGTAAAGACGTTGCACAGGTTTGTATTTCTTGACCTCAAACCACATGCAGGTATATTTATAGCGTAAAGTTCGTAATAAAACCATTGTTTTGTTAATCAGATGTTGCGTCTTGTTTGAATCTGTTTCGTGATTGCATTGAGTATAAATTATATATTATTGGAATAAGTCAATGCCTGTTGGTGTACGTACTGAACGCACTCTGATTTTAATCGAGGAAAACAATAGTAAAGTGTTAATATTGATTGTCCTTTTCTTCTTCTCTTCCTTTTCTTTACATTAAGGATACTACCGCGAATTGACCACAAACACATGATAAAACAATAGCTGTGTCAATATATTTGTATGTTTCTCTTCCAACACCGTCAAATACAATATTGACAGAGTTAAATTATTCGTTCTTCAACTTTTTCTGGAATTATAGATCGAAAGTTAACACAAAAGACAAAGAAGGCTTGAATATGGTCGATCTATATACGTTGAAAAGGTGTTTGAAATGCTCCAGAACTTGTAGATTTGTCACCGGAACTGGTAAATGGGTCAACATTTCACAAACTATGATATACCTTGATAAATTATATCAATGTTGCTTATATTACTGTGAAAACTTACTCCAATAATAAATCAAGAACATACAAAATAATGTTTAGGAAAAAACAACACAATGCAATTTTGCGTTGACTTCGGACAAGCTCAACGATGGAACGCAAAGTGTCCACTACAAAATGCATTATTTCAGGAAGCAGCTCAGTACCCCATGATGTTAACCAAGATTTGATTCATTCATCCGGTTAACGTTATTCGGATCACAAAGAGTAACCATCGTTTAACTTTTGTCTCTGTCATGAGCGTTCGATACAGTAGTCAACTTATCAAATGGATCCCTGATCATTTGTCGACATCCAAATGTTCTATGCATATTTATTAACAAGAGCAAGAACTGCTGAATAATTACTACAAAAGCAAACTTTGTTAGTAACATTTTATAATACTTGTTATGTGTTACATTACGTAAACACATTTTGATATTCTATCGTTGAACAATACACAATATATGTAAGGAACAATACAAAATGATAAATGGAATTTATTGGCCAAATGGCGGAATATAATTTAAATAAAACCTCAGCTATAGACTAGCACTACAACTGAGGCATGTCGCGGAGGCGACCGGAAGTACTGCCCTAAAGATAGCCCGAACCCAAGTTGCATCATTGATTTAGCTTCTCGTTTATGCAATCATCGCCGCCAGATAATGCACCGCATCCTATGCCATTTCGCAAGAGCTCCGCAACGGGCTCACATTTATTTATGCAATTCCTATTTCAACGAACACCTTGCTGGTTCGGAAATAGATATCATTATACACGCACAATCGCTAATGCCACCGCAACCGGCCTAATAAATTCTCGGTACGCCGTACCGTAGATATTCCAGTGCAACATTTTTTCCAATCGCAATCGCTTAGGCCACCGCAACCGGCCAAATAAATTATCGGTACGTCGTACCGTAGATTGTCCAGTGAAATATATTGTTAAATATTCGCAATGCCACACTAATTTCAAAAACCAAAAAGAGCTATTGCAGGTACGCCTTAGCACGCCGTGCAATCGCGCGAGTACTAGAACATCCATGTTATACCGAAAATAATTTTGAGAACATTCCTGTCACCCTCACACAGAATAGCAATAGATGACGACACAATGCTACGTCTACCTCCCCCGGACGTATGTATATCATTATATAGTTACATATTTATACTTTTAATGCTTTCGATCACCTCCAAGACATAGAATTTCCGCCTATATGACATATTAGAATGAAGTATCAAACATATACAATGAATTAATAATGGCATTTAAGTTATGGTGTCAGATCGTCCTAGATCTTAAGAATTAACTGTTGTGGTAAAAACAATAGTTTTGCGATTTGCGAGAAACGCATATATTGTGGCCGCATGTGCACAGAGTTTTAAGACAATCTTGAATTTCAAAAAGCAAGTACAGTAATACAAAACTTCTATTCTATACTAACAAGTATAATTGATGCGCATGTATTCTTATTTTCATCATGAGCATACATTTATGCTCAGGTAAAATCTGTAATAAATTTTCCGTACATTTTGTTTAAAAATAAACCGCGTTACGATAAAGCAACAACTACAGATTTTACCATATATTCATCACAAGAATAGAAGCAGCCCACGAAAACCTCCCTTTACTTTTATCTGATGGGAATACCCTACCTAGGAAGGAACGTGGGGCACGTAGCAATGCACTTTGACCATTCTTCAGAATATCGGACTTACGGCCTTTATCCGAGCATGTTCATAACATCAAACAAGGTATGTATACAATATACATATACACATGTACTCATACAAAACATGAATTTGAATTCGATGTTGCCACGTTGACGCCTTCGCTAGAACTGATTTCTATCGCTATTTATTTCTATAAATAGCCATAAACAAAACAAACTTGCAAAACCGTTTTATTTTCTCATGTCCGTCAGGACAAAAGTACTCCGCTTTACGATGTAACGCGGAGTACTAATAATATCTCACACAATTATGCGGAAAAAAACCTATTAAGACACATTCATTTCGTTTCAAGAAGGCACAAATCACATCACTTTTACACGGCACGTTAAGTAGCAAAAACCACTTAAACACACTGAATGATTCTTTGTTTGCAATAATTTCTATTCACCGGAGTCGTGTCCCGGCGTCATCCTGGATATTAACCTACTTCTAGACGATGGCGACGTATCCATGCTATGGCGCCGCAGCTATCCACGGTTGGAGGCCCGACGATTAAACTGACGTCTTCCCCAAAAGTCGTGTACTGTTAATGAACGTTACCTGAACGTGTGCCGTGGTTTCTCGCATCCGATAAACAGCCATTCTGTAATAAACATCTGGGCAGTACATTCGAACATAACAAAACAGGTTAAACATACATGTAATTAACAACAATCTCTTTGGGCGGGTGGGTGTTTTTTTCCGTCAAAGGTATTTCGTAAAAGACCGATATCAAGTGAGACTCGAGTTTATATACCGTATTAGTGACGTCCGAAAGTCACTACTGAAATCGATTTCACGCATGGATTGTTGTCGTCTGCTTGTATCTTATTATCGATACGAGATTTAAACCTTCATCTACCAGAAACATGTATTCGCTACTCCAAATAAAGGAAATGAATTTTTATAGAAATTAATTTTTAATATTTTACAATCCAAATATTCAAATACAAAACGAAACAATATGTGTCTAATCTTTATTTAATAAAGGTGCTCATTTATTTGAAGATTTGGGTTGCAAAACAGAATTACTAACAGTTGATAATTATGAAGGCTTTTGTAAATTATATATGTTTATCTACAGGCCTTTCCTAATAAAGGTATTGTTCATTTTTTAAATAAATATTTGAAGACGTATAGCCCGTTCGAAATTAATTTTGTTAAAGCGTGCGTGTCAATTTCGTTACAGTCCATAACAAAAAAGAAACATAACTCTGCCATTGTATGAAACATTAGAAAGAATGAGTATGATGTATTAAACAGAATACAATCTTACCAACCTGCATATCAAACAATTTCGATCACTTTTCATGATTTCACTATGAAATACTACAAACATGTTTACATGCCTTTTTGTATGTATTCCAAAGGATTCAATTAAGATTGGTTGCTATAGAGAATTACCCTCTGAATTCTACGGACTTTAAACAAACTCGGACAAGTGCTCTATCTGCAAAACAAAATGAGCATTCTTTTGGGGTGGGGGAATTCAATCATGTTCAAAGATTAATTAAAGAACGTAGTAAAATTTTGCCAGATCTTCTTAAACCATTTTATTTTATATTTGGACATATCTTTGGATATAACCCTTTGAACTTATTGTTTTCTTTTGACAAAAGTATTCATTAACGAGTGTTAAATTGACAAAAGTATTCATTCATTAAACACGACAAAGATTGTTTCTCTACACGTTAAAGTACTGAACGAAATAAATTAGTTTAATGGCTTAAATGTTTATAACAAACATGACTTTCTACATATTCTAAGTAAGAATACAACTGTACCATTAATTTACTGTTAATATATTTTAAGCGTAATGTTTATACATATTATATGTTTATACATGTATACATATTATATTAATTTCTTTGAACCACTTGGAATATTACAAATGATAAATGAATCTATACATGTACATGCAGGTACTATAGTATGCACCGTGAGGATGAGGGGGAGGCACTCGACCCCACACACAATAAATGCAACATAAAGAAAAATAAATAATAATGAAAATACAAGTTGTTTGTCTATATTCGTGTTTTGTAATTATACCGTATCAAGGCTAATACAAGTAATGTTTCGTACCTTATTGCCGTTTTTCTTTTTTATAAAGTAAATTTATCACACGTGGAGCTTATGTATGTATGAAGTTTCTGGAAACGCTTAAACATGTTTCATATATGTACTTTCATACATTTTTACTAATAGGACGTGTTGTACATATTTCACAATCGATGTGTATTATTATTGCATTTTGACATTTTCTTTTCTGTAAAACGAGTCGAGTTTCACTTCTATATATTGTGTCATTAATAGCACGAACTATAATTAAAAGTTGCTTCTATTAAAGTCAATTCTTGTTTCTTTGGTAGTTGGTGGATTTCTTAGCGTATTGCCTGAAGCCACATTATTCTCTTGGGTGCATTGAACATAACAGCGTATGGTTCGCATATCGGCCATGCACGACCAACTACCAACAATGGATTGCTAATAAGATCGTGAAATCCCAAGAGATGCAAATAAATAATTCAATGGCGAAATCCTAAAGTGAACTTGTGTAGTCATCGTAAATGTTATGAGACCCCTACAGGAATACGTCTGATGGGGTACGGATAAAATGAAGGCTCTTCTTTATAATAAATGAAAGTAAGTGTGTATTGGGAATTTCAAAACAGTTTCTCAGCTTTATTACTGCCATGAGAGAGACTTCTGCCGTGTCAATATGTTTGAATAATGTTATGGTTCATTTGTTTTCGCTACGTTATCATCAACATTTTAATAATCAATAAGCTTCTCACAAGCGGCATGCCTCAATAAACCGATAATTGTATTGATTATCGTCATAAACCATACGGGACTGATCACGTCCGGGTTTCTATAACATATTGTATTCGGAACGAACACTAGAAACGTTTAAAGAGCGCCGCGGGCCCAAGATAGCATCCATTTATAGGAGGCTGGATTGTCATTTGTGGTTATTGGTTAACAGTTTCAGGATAGGAGCAGTGCAACATTTCCTCTGAACGAGAATTTATTTTGGCGGTTGTGAGATACAAACCTCAGCACAAACGGTAAGATTGTTAATTTATTGTCCACGCTTTGTTTATATTATAATATAAAATGTAATATTTTACTGAAAAGATAATTTGGCAGTTTAATATGTGAGTCGTTTTTTTAGCTTTATATACTGGAATTGTTCGTTTGATTCCTCTATTTTAAAAATAATTGCAACAAAAAGCAGTTTATATTGTGATGTTCGTATACGCAAGTTACTGTTTGTACGTTTTTAAAAAAAACAAACTATATATGAGGATCTCTATTGATAAAAGTATCTCTTTTTTCTCTTCCCAACAAATTTGGTCTGATGTTGACAATAAATTGTATGTATGGTCCACATTCGTTAGTGTGATTCTTCCAAAAGACCGGTTTGAGACACATATGTTCCGTTCCCCTGTAATATAAAAGCAGACGTTATATTTACACTGGCCTTGCTATAATATATCTCTCTTGAGATGAATGTGCTATTGTTGTTGTTGTGGAAGAGGGGAGGGCCGTGAATGAAAAATGAATGCTTTTGTGATGGACTGAAATAGAAAACGATAATAATGTTGTAATCAGTATTCCTTCTCTTAAATGATAATCGAAGTCAATTATTATAAAGAGCCTTAAATCGGTGCGTCGTTTTAATCCATTTGTATTTCATCAAATACAACTTTGCATGTTAAGCATAAGTTTGTACAGTCATCGAATTATAACAAATTACGAATGATAAATAAATGTTTTACTTTAGAGCACTGAACATGACACGTCAACAATGCAGATTTATTTAAATAACCTCCAAAATTCCAAACTGATTTGCAAATCCTTCTCGTACATAAATAGTGTATGCTTTTCCAAAAAAGCACTAGAAAAAATAGCTCCCCAAAAAACTATGCTCGAATATTGGTATCTTTTGACGTCTGTAGCTTCCATCCTTAAAAACACTTACATTTTAATCTTAAATGTCTGGAACACGTGGATGAATTAGTTTCTAAATTAAACTCTCTTTCTTAGTTAACGAATGTAATTTATTTAACACTTAAATCAATGAGAAGCTTTTACCATAACCGACGATCACTTCGCCAGAAAAGTTAAAACGTGCCATGAATAATTAAATGTTGACGTTTTTACTTGTATTTCATTGGATACATAACAATTAGACGCATTCTTGAAACGATCCTTGTCATTTAATATTATCACGCTCATTGATTTGAAAGCGTTATAATCCATACGTAATGTATAAATTGGTTTCTGAAACGCACATTGAAGTTAGCTGCATAACGTGTCCTGGTATGAACATGATTGTGTTTCTTATTGAGTCAGGCATGCATTAGACGCAAACAAATTCGATAATGGTCTCGTTGTCAGCTATAGCACCACTTTTTTATTGTTATATTTTTGTATTTGGAATAACACTTCATGTGATAAAATAACAAACACGATTTCTGACTTCTTACTATACTTTTGTTCGACGATGTTTTTTTTCTATTACGTCAATTTTTTCATTCTTTTAGTTGTTCATAAAGCAACATCCTCTCTTATATATCCATATTCTAAACACAATTTAAGTCAAGTTCCATAAAGATCATGTTATACCAAGAGGAAGAAAAGCGTACACAAACTGAGTATTAATGCCACATTAAATAAGCGGGTACCTAACTTTCACCAACAGTATCAGTAACGTTGCAAAGTCCAGAACAAAGCTGATTTTAGTGCCTCAAAATCAATTGCGGAAACTTTGAATTTTGAATTAAGAATTATTTTTTTACATCTTACAAAGTAAAATTTTGTTGGCACATATTTCATATTAATGTCTTAAAAGAGACCGAAATTACAGGCATAGTCAACAATGAGCAAAGAAACATACAGTATTATATACTTTAATGTTTGACAGACACGACTGTATCAGTGAAACGCAAAAAGAGGGGTTGCTTTGACTATCTTGACTTAATGGGTAAATAGTTTATTGTAACAAGTGTTCGTGACTCAGCAATTCGAGACTTCGATTAAGGTTAAACATGCTAGAGAAGAAATCTAGACATATTAAAACAATATGTTCATCGCGATTGTTTAATTTGTTGTTTTACCATTTCATGGCTACCTTGACGTGCAGGACAACCATACTCTTTCTATTAATTAACTCTTTTTTATTTCTCTGTTACGCTTCGCTGAGGCATATTCTGTTTATAGGCTAGCTTCATTACTTTTAATAGAATCGTCGCTATTTTGACCCAGATGCTAGACTGCTTAGCATGCTAATTAATTTGAATTGCTGTCTGTCACGAACATTTGCAATTTTTACCAGAAATGGGCGCTCGAAAGAATAATTGGGAGTGACCCACAAATAATTACTTATCCTTTAACGTTTCGATGGAAAATGGTCACGTAATGTATGCAGTCCGTCGTAATCAACTGCCAAAGCATGAATACCTTTTTACGGTGGTTGAATGCGTTGTTAATGTCATCGACACACCTAAGTGATTTCAAGATGACATTGTTCTTGTATCGGGTACACCATACCTGAGAAAAATGTGATATGTAAGCAGTGTTTTCAATACAGCAGTATTTTATTTCTCATAATAGCAAATAGTCTAGTTGATAAATGATTGTCACAATCCCTTAGATTTCTCATTGGAATCCCAATATTTTTTTATTTCTTTCACTGAAATATTCACTTAATATAACGTTGTTTTATTTTTAAGAAGCATTTACTTCTTTTTTTTGCGATACTATTTATCCCATTTGAAAACTCAACACACACTTGATTAGCACAAATGTACAAATTCGTTTCATCCACGTCTGTTGTGTGTGTTGTTATATAGCTATATTTCATATAATTCAATCATTGTGTACAATAGTTATTAATTTATAGCTTAAAATTAAAAAACAAATGAAAAGAAAAAAAAGGTGCACATAGATAGAAAATTATACAAAGAAGCAACATTCTGATATACGCACCCTTATGTTTTTTCAGTGATAAAGATAAAATTTATATATTAAGTTTTTTAAGATAATTATATCATCAAATAGCTTGAAGTAAAGTTTTGAGAGACAAATAAAATTGTATAAATGCCTCATGGTTTTGTAACGATTCTCTATTGTATAATACATTGCCAACAGAGATATATTTTCGTGTCTGTAAGTCTTTTCCAGACGTTGCTTTTTCTTGATTCGTCATTTTATACGCCCGTTTTTTCAAAACGGGACGTATTATAGTTTCACCCTTGGCGGGCGGGTGGGCGGGTGGCGGCGGCGTCCACAGCAGTGTCCACTCTCTAATTAAAATAGTTTTCATACGATCTTCACCAAACTTAGTCAGAAGTTGTATCTATACAATGTCTTGGTCAAGTTCGAATATGGGTCATGCCGGATCAAAAACTAGGTCACGGGGTCAATTAGTGCATTTCAAAGATTTAGCATGGTGTCCAAAACCTTCAAACGGGCGTATCTTGTGACAATTTGGCACTCTTGTTGTTACTTGAATTGGCACGATGGTGTTTGTATGCTGATCAAAATCTTCTCATTGATGAATATATAATATTCTCTAATGAGCGGTAATTTCCATTACAATATTTAGATTTAACTACATTGACGTGTATAGAAGAATATATGTGATCATAATTAAAACCTAGCTTACGGAAACAAACTTACGCCAAATGTAATTTAAAAAATGATTACTTGACAGACCATCCCCGACGTAAGTCAATTATAGTGTTATGTACACCATGAGAATAATGTTTAACCAAATTGGTTAATATGTTTGGCGTGATGTTTGATACATTTTAGATGAACATCATCTCCATGTTCTATGTGCTACACGATTGGTAGCATAAACATAAAAGCTTCATAAACAGCCTTTAAGTAACATCAATATTTGTGTCGATACCAGCAAGAAAACATATAAATAATAAATAACACTAACAGGTTGTTTTTGCGTCGCGTTCGAAAAATGATCAATATGATTATTTGTCTTTTTAACGTTTTCTTTGTGACGAGTCAATCAGTCGAGTCGGTAAGTCTGTTTTGTGATAATAACGCATGTTCTTTTACTAAAACATGAAATCTTTAAACACTGTCATTCTTAAATCAAACCCACGAGTAAATTTACGGAGCACGTATTCCTGTTTGTTCCAATAAACGATTAATTAGAGTACGACTAATGATCTTTTGGTTAGATGACCAATCAATAGTCCGCTCAAAACTTGACTATACTAATATTTGGCATTGACGATATTGCGGCGAATTGAAAAAAAACTGTCTTTGAATGATATATTTACTTTATTTCAAGTTAAAATAAATATAGAGTGATTACAGTTTAATGTAGCAAATCAGGCCATCGACAACGTGGTAATGGTGTTATCATGATTTGTAAAGAGCAGTCCATTATTTCATTTGTGTACGTGCGTAAACTGTTTAAGTAAATAGTTACTAATCAAGTTGAATTGTTCTTACGGGGAATCAGTGCGCAAGTCAAAATGAGCCATTGGAGTTGAACTATTGTTGTTTGTGCTACAATTAATGTTAGACATTTCTTCAAAAAGCTTCAAACCCACAGCGCATTACATTCAGTGCAAAATAAACACGAAATATCCGAAAAGAATGTATTTTAGAAAATTATATTCGGAGACGCTTATTAAACCTATTGTACATAAACACTTTCAAATAATAACAAAATTACGATAAGGAAAAGGTACAATCACTCGTCGAGGTAAGAAATCTATGATTAGTTTTTTTTACGCTAAACTATTATGGCAAAACATAAGTCGAAACACTAACGCTCAATACAGTATCTGTCTCTAATTACACCACGTCAAAAGGTGTATGGATAAAGTAAGGGTAAGCGTCATTCCATCTGCGCGTGTCTGCATGCATGCGTGCGTTCTTGCGTATTTGCGTCTTTACATCTGTCACAAAAATATTATGTGCGCAGCTCATCCTACATTTTGAAAAGTGATACAGCGCTAATTGCCAAGGTTTCGCGATTAAAATATTTTCTAAGTCATGATGGACCTTTGTTTAAAATGACATATACACGATTCTGTGCGTAACTCGTCCTATATGGTGCTTTGGATTGATGTCTATCTTTTACTGACTGATTATTTAGAACTTTTTGCTCTTTGTTTAAAATGATATATAATATCTCCTTTGAGCCAAACCTACATTTTGCGTGTGATTTTCTCGAAACATATTGTCAATAATTCGAAATTGAATTATTGATAAAGAGTTATTTACCGTTTTTGACTTACACATACAAACATCTGTGCTAAACTCCTCCTATATTTGGCTGATATTTTCTTCCCACTTCTACAGAATTACATGCAAATGCAACATCGCTTACTGTCAAGGTTCCACGATTGGAGTTATTTTCCTTTATTTTAAATTATTAATGTCAGGAACTTGTAATTGCAGTTTTTACCGTTTAAATTATAAATACAGTTGCAACTTGTTACCTTTTCATTAAGACAACAATACACCCGTGGGGTGGGATACACTGTATGTGACAAGTTCATGTTCCATATTGAAGGAAAGGCCTAAGGGATATTAGGAGAGACTCCTGAAAGTTAATTAATCTGCTATTGCAATTTGTCTCCCGCAATGGCGATACGCTCTCAATAATAGCAAATATGATTATAAAAACGGTAGAGTAGCAACGTGTTACACTTACAACAAATAACTAAATTGCTTGTTTAACATTACGCTAGTATTATTCATTTTAATATATGTTTAAACAACGTAAATGGAAAACCGACATGGATCTGCATTATTCAGACGACCTTCGGAATAAACAAATGTATTTTATCAGACATATTAAATATATTCAGGCATGTGTTTGATGAATATGAATATTGTTAATTGTTCGATAATTTCAAACTACTAGGAAATTGTATACGTTTAACATTTGTTAAGAGTCATTTTTCAAACAATTGGGAAACATCTAGTTAACGCTATAAGAGAAGTTCTTATGTTACTATAATGGCTTCTTTCATAACTCGAAATTCTTTTTACTAAGCAGACCGAATGGTCATAAGGACAAAATTGACTTTAATAGCAACGTCAGCGTGTTTTATGCGTACGGCTTCTAAATAAAGACATATCCAATAACTACTAATCACTTTATTCGTCAAGCAATTGTTTGGAACATTCACATTACGTTTTTTTCTTAATGGACTAAAATATATTTAACTGTCTATGTAACGAACACAGTGCACACTGCTGGATAACCTTGGCACACTTCAAAATAATTATTATACCATAGATGAAGTTCATTGGAAACTATCCAACATAAATACAGCACGTGTCGCTATTTAGTCGATTTATTGAGAATAGTACCTGATAAATAATTGTGTAAAATCACACATTTTAGAGGCATTTTATTCACCTTACCCACATATCGTCGACACTGAAACAGCTGTTCTTAACTAACATGGCATAAAATATTCACTAATTAAGTAGTTTCGGAAAAAATGTAATTCTCTTTTGGAGTACTATACCCAATGAGGCTGTTAAATAACCATCATACAATGTTTAATTGAACGGCGAACACATCGCTATAAGATATCCAAGTATTTTAATTGCTTGCTAGAGTGCACTAGTAAACACAATATCATATTCCACGAGAATGGACAGCTTGATATACTGGTTTCTTTAATAAAATATTATACTGGTATGACACTTGGGTATCATTCTAACTATTCTATAATAATGGCAGGATGAGTTGATTGCATTTTGTCTTTTTAAGCATTTCTCATTTAGATTTGTTTTTGTATTCTGTTTGTTTTTGTTTTTTAAAAACATATATTCCAAGTTATTGACTAAAAATCACCCGGAACAAAATGGAAAAATAAACTTTCAAAACTTAACATACTAATGCCGACGTGTTTACTACTTAAGCGTAATTGCGTATAATGCAATAGTTATTTTTATGTTGCGCAACATTGGTAAAATCCAAAGGATCTCATAACCACGTTTTATCTATCTGAAACCTTTACCATTCCGATGGGAGTGCTAAACGGTTCGTATATCACACATATAAGTAAACTAAAATACGTTATGATAGCTGTTTTGTTTAATATAGAAAATATGCATAAAAAAATGTAATTCTACGAGTAAAAACTTGACTTTTGCACACCGAATGCGATGATATGAAAACGAATAAAGATTATAGTGTATGCATTAAGTATAAAATACGGTTACTACAAGAAAATAATGTTAGTATGCTCTACATTTTTACAACGTTCAGAGGACTCAACGAAATGTTGATGAGTAATTCTAAAAAAAGAAGAAAATAAAAACCAACTGAGAATGAACACCAGTCTTACTACGCGCTCATTAAACTTTCATTGAAACTAACTATCGGACCAGTGATGTTGTTATTTCCATTTCAGATAAGAGTATTTATCCTCATGGGACCGTCTTAGTAACAGAAGCATGCGGGTAATGGGGAGATCGCGTTTGTGCTCTTCAAATAAGCGTTCCAGTTATGTTGTTTGTTTTAACAAACTATCTTTTGAGGAATATCGTAGCAGAGGTCTCGTGGGCTATAATTATGTTTTGTATGATTTTAATTGCATAAAACCTTGATATGCAAATGAACTAACTGAATACGAATAAAAATGAATGTCTTCTTTCTAAGAGGTTTTCGTAGAGAAGCAGATATCAATTTACAAGTTTATTGCATCTCAGTAGTTATATCTTCAATGCAACGCTGAATTTTATGTACGCAATAACATTCCAAATTATCTTCATGCGCGTTGAGTCGATTGATTTGATGTTCTCTATTTAGGCCGAGGCTATTCGTAAACTGATTTTTTTATTAAATTTAATACTCGTATCGCCTTTATAACCCAGAAAAAAGACTGCAAACTCAGCAAATCAATACAATACGTTTTGTTATGTTTTGTAGAATTGTCAGAAATGGTATTAGCGATCGAAAACACAGTTATCGGAGACCCTTGCAATTTTATAAATGCTTCATGGTTTGGTAAAGATTTTGAATCAGATTCTGATGGCTGCCAGTTATTGCTATAATTGAAAAAACTGACTATCACTTCTGCGCAACGAATAGCTTCTTCATTGTTATGTTTCCACAGATCAAACGCATTTAATTTTTTGTGTTACGGATATATTATTGTAATATTATAAATCCTTGTGGAAATGCGATGGATGCAATGGCCCTTTTCACAATTTACACATATTCGTATTTATCACTAATAATGAGAATACCAAGTCGTTATTTTAAGTATTATACCGGTTTAAATGCCGAAGATTGTGTATAGACCGTTTCAATGCATTACAAACCTTTGTTTTAATACACTTAACATGATTCTTTGTACTTGCATGGTAACTTGCTTGAAATAAAGGACCTTCTATTGAGCGAAGACTCCTGCTGAGGTAGCTTTATCAATATTTGAATCCGACCCTGAGCGAGTTGTGTTTTGTTTCTTTTCACAATAATTAATAATGAAAATACTAAGTCGTTATTTTAAGTCTTAGCCGGATAAAGGTTCTCTTAGCAATTACTGCTTGTTTATCAATAATACCTTCTGGGACTTTCAACAACGCACTAACAAAGAAATGTTTAGAACAAGAACATTCGTCAGATAAGACAAAATAACAAGGCGTTGTCTTGTTAATGAAGAGATTATTAGTCTTGCCCTTGACGCTAATCTGTTTTGGCACATAAGTCGATACACAACCGCTCAATATTTTAGCTGTCTGTTATTTCATACACGAGCCTTTGGGCAGTTTATTAGATATCGCGTACTTAAACAGCGGTAATGATATTACACAATAGTGTGGTGCCGGTTATGCTAGTTTTGTAAACATGTTTCAATAAAAGCCGTTATGAATGTTTTGTCGAATAGCTACAGACGATCGCACGAATGCATACATAACGTCGAACCTAATAACTATATATTTCAAATTGTGTTCTTCTATTTCAATATGTCAGTGACTCCTGTTCCAACAAAACAACCAACGGGTGGTATGTCGGTTGATGTTTAACCAATAATAAGTACAATAATATGCACCGAATAAACACCAAATATAAGCAATGCAAACCGTGCAGTTGTGTACACGCTAAATAGGAAAATTGTCGTGTTGGTGAGAAGTAATGAATCAAAAATAAAAATAATAAAGGACAAGGACAAGGATCCATGCATATTTTCAAACACTGGTTCAAACCCATCATTGACAACTGGAAACATTCAATGAACTTAAAAAGAAACGTACCTATATCAGCATAATGACCGTACCGGAATAACCGCCTTCGATCTTACCGAAAGTCATTATGACCCGAAGCACAAACTGAACTTCATTTACAGGGAATGGATTTTTTCTGGCGACTAAATATAGATGTGGCTAATAAGTGCTAATCACTTTATCTGTCTGGCAATGGTTATGTACATTTTCAATATTGAGGTTTCTTATTTACCTTTAAGACATTTATTTGTCTGCGCGACGACTTAATTGCATCACGTTGGCAGAAAGTCAGATTAGAATAATGCCAAGAATTTTACGGGGAAAATTATCTTTACTTTTCTTTGGAAGGCATGGTTGAAAAACAAGAAACTTATATTCACCTATCAAATACACCAACACACCTTTTTGCCACAGTGATGATTTATTACGCATTATATTTGACTTAATATATTGCTTAATTCACCCAAATGAAAATACATTAAATTCAACATGTTGTATTGAGCATTAACACACAACATAATTGGTGCTTGATAATTAATAAGATAAACTCCAGAGGCATTATGGTCGCTCTGCCCACAGCTTTGGTCAAACCAAGTCTGAAGCAGATTATGTCAATAAAGTTACCCTAAAAAAGCGCGGTGTAAGATGGACATTGTTTGTTTTGCTCCATAAATAAGACTCCAGTTTAACAAAACCGTTATTATATGCCTCAGTGATAAAACCGCCGAAGCTATTAAATTACCTTCATCTAACTATTTAATGCTTACTCATGGAAACGGACGTTTAGCATACACCAATGTATAATTCCATTAATACGGTATAAATATGCATTTTAATTTGCTACGACTAATGAGCTATGAGAATGGTTTCGTTTAAGCTGCGTACATACTATATTGAGTGATTCTTTGATCCGTTCTAGTCCATATTGGTTCAAATTGAAGAAATCAAATGATATTTGTATCATTAAATATTAAAATAATATTAAATGTAGTGTAATCATGTATCGTCGCGAATCGAATATAAATAAACATGCGTTCATATTGAATTGTCTGTTAATTTAAATGTGGAAGTCGCGGAGATCACGAAGATAACAGCAGTTTATAGCAAACTAAACGGACCTCGTACACAACGACCAAATAAATAATGCAACACAATAAACAGGAAACTCAAATGCAATCTTGTACGTAATAGATGAGATCACAATCTTACATATTTGGTTCACATTCACACTAGTTTATCTTCGACGTTCGATTCAATGACATGGAAGTTATACATGTGTTCTTGAATTCTGAAAATAAAACAGCTATTTATTTTACCAAATGAGAAACCAAGCGCAATCGAGCTATCACTTGGTCTGCTTGCAAAATTGTTCGCTCATCACATAAGAAATGCAACATTTAATAAATGATAAAGCAGCGTAAAACTGGTTTGAATGAGATAGTTGTTTGCATGCCCAACTTGAGAATTTGAGCTTATCTAGTGTACAATCAAGTCAGTAATATTACTGCTTGTTTACGTTTACGTAATAGTTCTATTAGTAAATCAACGTTGTAGTTACATTCTAGCAAAGCTGCGAGTGTAAAGTTTGTCTATACTGTCACTAAATATATTACTAGTTTCGTTATGTACTGCCTTATCGCATTTATATTGTTCCACTTTGTTGCCGATTGCCATAGAGGCAACAGTTTTTAATTTAGTAAAGATTCGTTTCTGTTGGTTCTGCAGACCACTCGCATGTAATTTATCTATACTATATTATACGATGTGGAACAACAGAGTATGGTCTTCAGTTCCTAATGAACTCATTTATTTATGAATGACTTGGTCGATAGTTACTCTGGACAGTCGGTATCTCGATAATTATCGTGGTTACTTGATTGTGTTGTATTCACCTAGTGTAAAACTGGGTCTTAACGGTTAAAGAAAGTTTTCAAGACATAATTTCTTTAGTGTCAGATGATTTATGTTCGAGCTGTTTTGTCTGATAAATGGTAGAAGTCTCCATAGCGTCGATAATAGAATCTTGGTGATTGCATTTAGATGAATTTTGCTATCTTTGTCCAAATTATTGTATAATTAACGTTAAAAGCTCTACTGGTTGGATATTATATCAGTTTCTATATTGCATATAAAATACTAACTATTAAAGAATATAATTACGTATAATTAGATTTCATTCTTCGAACAAACTGTTAACTTCATGTAATGTATTAATCCATGATGATAATATACATTTTTTGTCATTGCTTTATATAT
>VMBQ01000009.1:32162-83440 GCA_007657795.1 Dreissena rostriformis | reverse complement strand
ATACCAGGTAACTACCAGTTAACTATAAATAACGCAAGTAGATTGATCATCATCGTCACGTGGTAAACCCAGGAATGCAAATTGTGCATGCGTAGTGAATTGTATATATTTTATATATATAATGATCAATCTACTTGCGTTATTTATAGTGTGTATATCGTTATGTCACCAATTTTCGCGATATACTTTCGATTTTACATCGCGAAATTGTATTACCGAATATACTGAAAATATGAACTTTTTGCAAGTAATGTTATATACAAGTCGTGATATTTTAATCAATATAAACTAATAATTGTAAAAAATACGGTATTTTAGAACTTTTGTTTTTTCGTCATTCGTGGTTTACAGTCCCTTTAATACTATACTATGTATTGATATGCGATTTGTACAGTATATGCTTCTAGTGTGTTTTTTATTTTTGTGACAATCTCATTCATAGTTTACTTTGACGAAGGTGCCATATTAAAGACAAGAACGTGAAACAAGGGCTAATTGATATAAAATAATTTACGCTAAAATAAAAGCCATGTTCATCATGCATAACGTAACTGTTTGGATTCAGCTACAGTACTCTCATAAAGACACTTGTTTTGCCAACATACAATATTAAAGATGACATAGGTTTGCATGCTAATGGCATACAAAGAACTTACGAATAATTGCAAAACGTTGAGCCGATATCCCATTACAAATGTGTTTTATGCAGTTTAAGAAGTCTTTGAGTACCATGGCAAAAGCAATAAAAGCACTGACTTCTATTTGATGGTTTCCACAAATTAGTTCTATATTGATGTACTTTTGATAAGAGGACTTATATCAGAACTTTAATCCAATGAACATATACATTTGTTTTTGCTGGATAATTTAAGAATCGACGTAGCGCATATTTTGAAAACAATTTTATTAAGATGATTGAGGAATACTTGAGAAACATGCCATATTTTGGCAACAGCCGTACATTTTGCCCCATACTTTTTAATGCCAAATAACACAGAAGGAATTCCTTTTTTTTGTAGATTGCTTTCAATATAGACATGGCCAATATCTACAGATCACTTTATCAGTCAGCCAAGGGATGTGAACATTAACATATCGCGGGTTAAAATTGGCCAGAGGCCTTTATTTGCCAACCACCATATAACTCACCGTCGAATTATACTGGCACAATGCAAAAGAATTCGACTGGACAAGTTGTATAACTCTCTTTAGTTTCATTGGAAAGGTTTCGATATAATAGATGTAGAGCATTGGAAACTATATTTAAAAAATCCAACATTTGTATTTACTCAATATGTTTACGATACATTGCCATCACTATTTGTTGATAGCATTTTTTTTAAACAGAATAAACAGAAATATAATTGGTCGTTAGTTATCGGGAGTAAAAACTTAATAATACGTACACGTATTTAAAAGAGGGATTCCTGAGACGTTCGATTTTATATTGTTCTTGCTTCCTCCTTTACACCTTAGATTATAAAACCGTTTCTTCTCCGTTATGTTTGTAAGTAACAAAAAGTATTGAATTTTTATGTGTGTTTGTATGACAATAAAATATAATACTATGTTTTCAGAGATAAAAACGTAACAACAAAACATTGCATTATAGTCGCATTACTCACATTCGAAGCCGTTGCGCTAAAATTCGCGTGGCATAAATATGATTTGTAATACTTCCTATTCACTAATCAAGTCTCCAGTGTCTTATAAAATGTGATTTCATGTCGGATCGATATCCCGTGGAAGCTATTAAATAGTCATCATAAAATGTTTAATTCAACGGCCGAACTATCATCATAAAATTGTCCAGGATACTTTATTGATGGCTTGCGAATATTGCAGTATAACAAATTTCAATAATAGGAACAATATAAAACACCATGAACATGTCATTATCTTTCAGCAATTGGTAATATAATCATAGCTAAACGTTGGACATCACCAACGACATACTTGCATAGTAAACCAAAATGTAACATGAATAATTGAATGCCGACCTTTTGTACTTTGATAGTATTGGGTACAATACCATATTTCTTCCCATGAGCGCACACATTTTGAAATCCCTTGGCTTTCATTACTACATTGCATCGATCGGACAATGTAACGATTCCAAGTTAAGCTGTTAATAGTTTGCATAAGGCACACACTTTTAGTGTCTCCGTGCTTCACGGATGCAATGCATTTAAGAAACCACGATGCAACTCCACTCGCTTTAAATAAGGAATAACATGATATTAACGTTCTTCTAATGTTGGCGAGTGTAACAACTACCATATCTTGAGTTTTTTCAAAAAGGAGACAAGTGTTTACCAACTGTAAATTAGCGTAATACACCATTTATTGTCCTTTCGACAACAGTAACTGCCGGACCATCGTCGGAACCCACGTTAACTAAAATAGTCTAAGCTTCTTAATTGTATTGACAACGGAATATATACCGTGGTTTCGGACAATGCAACCATACATGTGATGTAATTTTCGTTTCATATTAAGAACGGTGTCCTGATAGGACCAGCTTTGTCTGGTGTGTGATAATTTATGTTTTATTCTCTTCAGATACTGTGTTAGTGATTTCGTCTGTCATTTTATAATATAGGAATTATTTGAGAAAAGGGCATGTTTTGACAAGAAAATGTGGCATAACCGTGTCTCGAGAGCATATTGATAATACAATTTTTGTTTTTTCAAAAAGCTCCTTTTATAGAATTATGCGTGTATATGTAAAGCAACTTACTTACACGTGATCTCAGATGTACCCTGACGTTCCTATGTATCTTAATAAACTGTTGTCAATTGATTTGTTCTTTAATACCACATTTGATCTTCGACTGGTTTCATTACATTTAATAGAATCATTTCTCTTATAGCTCCCCGCAGACGACGTAGTTAGCAAATGCATGCAATAGTGATTTTTGGTTTGAAAATTTCCTTTTGGAACGGAAATTGTCGATGGAAAGTTCAGCTTTGAGAGTTTCGAAGCTTAATAAATGCTTCAGAGTTGGATAAGAATTCGGTAAAGAATCTTTGTATGATTTTATATCGCCGTCGCACAAAATAGATTGCTTGATGGAAACGCAATATATTTCACTGATCATTTTTTAACTTGTCTTGATTTGTTAATTGTATGATCGTTCCTTAATACGCATGACTGACGTAAATATTGGGCGTTCACAACAAGAATTGACACAACTTATAAATCATATCCATTATTCAGCGACAAAATCATTGAACCTTTTAAAAATCGATTGTATTTAAGACTGCTAGTGCCAAGGCTGGACTTAAATTGTTGTTTTCTAGCAAAAGACTTCGAGACATGTTCACACGAGACTGGCGGGAAGTTTCAATATGAAATACGTGTGTCCCACGTGACCGACTTGACGTGTGTTAAGAGACTTATTTTGTCGTACAGTCCCGGTACAGTCGAATATGGTGCTTGTACCGTCGACCTGTCATTGTTAACCATCTTACCATCGGTCTCTTGAAGCATTTTCCCAGCCTTAATGAAGAATGGTGGTGACTTTGTCCGTGACAGTGAATGGTGGTGACTTTGTCCGTGACGGTGAATGGTAGGGACCATCTCCGCAGAACACGAGATAACTGAAATAAAACATAAATCAGGACAGAATGGCAGAACAAACAATTACAGTAGGGAGAGTGGTACATGGCGACCAGTTGCTACTTACTCGAATCGAAACCGGCCAGAAAAAAGGGATGTAAGCTGTCTTGGTTGAGTTAAATAATTAAACAGTTTTTTGCGTTGAGTAAGGTAGTTTATTCTAATGTACACTGATTATTGTGTTTCATGACAACGGAGACCAATCTCAATCTCACCATAGGCTGTTATTGTCATTACATTAAATATGCAACATATTTTCATTTATTGTAAAAAGAAATATTCAGGATCTGCTGCAAATGCCGCCACAAATCCTCAAGTTTGAAATGACCTTTGCATAGTGTAACGTATTAATGCTTATTTTTTTGTGAAACGATAACTAACGTTGGTCTTCTGACGGAGTTCTGCGGAAAACGATCAATAAACCCCTTAACATCTGTTCATGCACATCTTGTGGATATGAATGATGTTGTGGTGTTAATGCATATTTGTGTTCATTCATGATGAAACCAAGTTGTAAAAAATTAAATTGATTGTAAAGTTAACATATTTAGTATCAACATGGTTTTACATATGTATACTTGATACTGAGAGATACTGATGACCAGCTTTCAAAGCTCTTTAACTTTAATATACATTATTACCCCAAAACTCGTTAATACATATCAATATTGAGACGTGGTGATGAAAATTATATTTGACTAATAGTTTCGCTTCTTTAATTTAAATAATGATATTAATTACCATATTGGCGAGCTTAAAAAAACAACAACAAAATTCAAGTGGGTAAATTGAACAGAAACATTCTATAGATAATTTGATCTCTCTTCAGACATACCGACAATTGTACAGCTTTGATCCAGAGAGAAAACGTCTACATTAGATTATAAACATGACGTTGTGCTGAAATATCGTCGCATAAAATGGACATTAAATGGTCTCGTTCACTAATTATACCCATGGACTCACAAAAATGAAATTATATATCTTAGTTATATCCCCTTAAAAGCTAATGAATGACAATCATGAAATGCATATTTAAATTGAAAAAGTACAAATTGCATCATACATCATCCTGCCTGGTTATTGCTGGCATGAGAATATTGCAATTTAGTATCAGTTAAATAATACTGCATATCTGCTAGAACAACGGAAGGAAACATATCGGAAATTAACAAATGCTATTGAAAAGGAAGTGAGGGGCGCTCTAAGTTGTTGCGTTAAATGCGATTAACGAATAATTCCGTTTTTAAAAGCTTCATAAATGCTTTACATATTGATTATATGTTATTTTAAGTACGTGATTGGCGTTGTAAGTACCACATGGATGTACTTTCAAATATCTCAAATGTTATTTCTATTACAATAGTTGTTGACCTTGTGCAAACATGTATACTAAGTATAGCAGAATATAATTCTGGATAAACACATGTAATCGCGTACGTAGCAGAATGGAACGAATTATTTCATTTATGGTGCGCATACAGAATTATATCACCCTGGACTGATAACTCGTTGGCATGCATTGCGCGATTCAGCCAATGTAGTTGTTCTTGAATTCAGCCAAGAAGACAGTTCTTGCCTTTGCCAAAGGTATCGAACTCCAGGGTGATCTGAATGTAAAGATGTCACCTCGGATATTATTGGCTGTTAGCGTTGCGATGATGCCCGGGTCATATTATGAGTAACTTGTGCGTGATATAGCAGTAAGGGTTTATATTTGGTAGTTGTTTCCATTCCTAACATAGGATTGAAAGTTGATCTCGTATGCAACAAAGTCATAAATAGTGCTACTAGTTTAAGTTAACGTGAGGGTTTTCGAGGTAGATTGTGTCACTTACCTTAAACAAATGACAAGCATATAATTACAATATTTTGTATCCTGATAATGTTTTGGGAGTTTTGTTATTCCCACATCTGTTAAAGGATGTCAATATCGCGATTGTGTTGTTATTCTTTAACATGACAACTAATACATTACTAGTTTTATTAGCTAGCAATTTAATCGCATATGTTAACTGGCATGCAACTGTAATTGCACAATAAATACTCACACATGTTAATTAAGTCCAAGTATTTGTTTTAAACGGCTTACCTCTGAAATCCACACGGTTTTGAGTCTTCTTCATCAAACAATTCCTTTATGGAACTGATTAAACCCACCAGGCATAAGGACTGGTTATTCTGGTGGAAACATTACTTTAAAATCCAGAGTATGTTTATTCTTTTCCGGCTCAGCTTGAAATGCCCACCATCGTGTTTTCAGTCCAATTTTCCAAACCTAATACGTTGACATTTCTGAGTAAAAAGAAAAGAAAGAAATGTATACATATCATTAATCCTGTTAAGAACACCTTTTTATCGTACGTCTTCGACGGTTATCCATTTTAAGGATTAAATTTCATTTTTTTTCGACTTTTTATGAAAATAAATTTGCGTCTCCATTTATTGACTAAGACCTTGTAGTTAGCATACTGTGCACGATACAATTTAAATATGGCTTTGTTTCTGCTCTGGTCAAGGCGGCTCAATCACATGACTGCTCCAGTCTTCATACATATTGTTAGAGCCAATAGCAAAAACTTCAAATTGCTTTTTAAATCAACGGCACACAAACCATTATGGGATGTTGATTTGTTAATCCAACTACTAATCATCAATGAGAAAAAAGTGAGGATATTAAACGCCTTAAAAGTAAATTAAATAAAAATCAAATGACTAAAATAGAAAGAACATTTTTGTTAATTTCTGGATAAAATCTTGAAATATTTTCTCCTTAAAGTTATAAAAAATAGATTTCCAATCGCGAAAGCGCTCATAAAAATATGTATTTTGTCACTTTTCTGAGAACAAATATTTCACGATATTTTTCCGAAAGCTAACAATTATCCTCTATATTTGATTTTTCATATTTATTTTTTTAAATAAAAGTGTTTGCTGGTTTCCCGTGAACTCAATTATTGAGATAGTAAGTGGTGGATGACCTGGTCGACAAGATTACGCTGGACAGTCGGCATCCAACTAAATATCGTTGTATTGATATTGCTATATTCACATAACGTAAAGTTGGTTGTTAACGATTATATATGGCACACGAACCACATTGTTATTGTGCTTGGGTTGGATGATTGTTATAGATGGCTTGCTATGGGATAAATAAGAATTGTATGCATAGAGTAGATAATACAATCGCGGTGTTACAGATTACATATATTATCTTACAATATGTGTCAGAATTATGGTAGCGATAACGTTAAAGCTCTGGACGGGTGCTTGGGGTTTATATTTCATGTAAAACTGCTTTAAGGTAGCATAAAATATTTGCCTATAGAAAGCGTCGTATATGCAGATTATTTTTATATAAGGATATATGATCTAAATAAAACCGACTTCATCTCGAGATAACAAATAATAAAATATACTCGGTCTCATGTTGGTGTGTTACCAGACCAAATCAATTTAATAACATCAATTATTGATGGATTTGCTATACAGTTGATCGCTTAGTCTCAAAAGCAATATTGATTATGTTTTGTATAGTTGTATTTACCAGCACCCATACGTTCTGGTATTGCTTTTCAAGTTCATCATAATGAATTTAATGAGCTTGTCATACAATGTGTACGTGTACGAGGTGTTAGGGTATACTAGCTTAACACCTTAGTCTGTATCCGTATGAATATAAAGTATGAACAGTAAAGATCATTGAACAATCGACAGACAAACTGCATACAAGTGCACTTTGGAACTTTTGGTTTCCCCTTGCCACATTTTAGTTGCCCCTTGTTACGTATCTTTCGCCCCATTTCGGTTGCAATGTAATGTTTGTGTTGTCACTTGTCACTTTTGCTTGCCCATCGCCAGCGTTTTGGTTGCTCATTTCCACATATGTGTTTTCCCCTTGCCTCTTTTTGATTGGACTTGCCACTTTTTAGTTTCCAATTGCCATCTTAATGGTTGTTCCTTGCCATTTTCGCCACATGCTGGTTGCTAAAGTTTGGTCGCCATTTTTGGTTGCCCCTTGCCCCCTTAGGTTTTGCCCTTTGTCACTTTTTGAATGCACCTTTTTGGTTTTCCCTACCCAGTTTATAGATGTCATATGCCCATTTGTGTAGCTCTTTGCAAGTTGTTGGCACTTCTTTCTGATAAGCCTTTTATTTTGACACTTTTTGTTTTCCATTGTTAATCCCCACCCCGCCTGCCATTTTGTGTTGATCTTTGACACTTTAAATAAACCCAATCATTTACAAAGAGTCTCATCAGGGAGCATTCCTCAGTTTACTGATAGTCTTGTTTATGGGTGGTTCTATAATACAAATTCTTTTTGTTTCAGATGGCAAACGAAGACCAACGTAAGTTCAATTTAATGTACATGTTTATATCAAACTCATAATCGCACTCTGAAATAAATATAACTATAAATAATGATATCTTTCGCGACAAGAAACTGCCATTTTATAACACGTAGAATGTGCATTACATTACGAAATAATGTAGTAAGCACTTGTCTGCAATTTTTAAGACGATGATTACTCGTATAAAATGCTTTTAAAAGGTATACACTACTGATTTTACATTTATTGGAATCATTCCAAATATAATATCAACTTTGTTAGGTTTATTACCTGTATTTCACCGAAGGCTACTATGTGTTGCCGTCCGTATGTCGGTATGTCTTCCCGTTTTAACGCAAAACGAGACCTTGAGATTTTGGTTCGGTACACTAAAAAAGAGCAAAGTTAATATTGTGGAACATCTTTTGTTTTCGTCAAAGGTCAAAATTACAAATGGTTCATATTGGAAAAAAAAAATAACTGAAATTAAAAAAAAATATGTGTTATCACAAAACTTAATTTAAACGCAAGTATTGGTACAATATAAATTTCTTAATTTCAATGTCTGCCAGAACGCACTAAGTAATTGAACGGGAACAGTTTGTTAGCCGTGCGTTATAAAGTTATCTCTATCGTACAAAATGTGTAAACGATTTTTATTGTACGCTATAATATCACAATCTATGTCTACAGTGATCACCGAATACTTCATGATGTTCGACAAGGACGGAAATAGAACAATCGAGCGAAAGGAGCTCAAGACATTGCTGAAGGTCGTGTACAAGCAGAACCCAGATGACAACATGGTCGAACAGTTCCTGAAAGACTTCGACACTGACGGTAGGTTTGACGAATCAGCAACTTGGATCACCATGACTATTGCATGCTTTTAGGCACTGACATGGACGCCCTGTCACTTCAAGTATTTAGCGGTAGGGTTAATGAGGTGGATATATATTAACGGTGTGTGCGTTTCGGGACTGATACCGTCGGTCTTTACCTGTGTTACTTTAACACATGCGATAGGAATGTTGAATCTCTGCAGAGTCGAATTTCCTGGACTACCAAGCTATGTATTTTTAATTGGCGTGCTCAAATAAGCATTTAAAGTTACGCCTTATTTGCATAAACACCGACCCCGACATACATAAGGCATACTTGTGCCGATAGTTCAAACACTGATGAAACTAAGAAAAATGGTATTTTATAACAATAATAACAACACTTTGTGTATAGTAGCTTTATTTTAACACTCTACACACGACTTTTGTTCGTTCGGGTAAGAATACCATTTCACTTGCGCTTTCATCTTTGTTAAATGATATAGCTTTGACGTTAGCGAAAAATTATGATTTCATTTCATTTTTGCTCATATGAATGCATAAGACAAAACATCCATTTTCGCATGACGCAGCTCGTATGGCCGCATAAGGTTTAATAATGATTTTCTCATGATGCGGCTCAGATGGCCGCATAAGGCTTCAGATCCATTTTGCATGACGCGTGTAATGTGGTCGCATAAGATCCATTTTTTTATGATGCGGATCGTATGGCCGCATTTGACTTAAGATCCATTTTCTTATGACACGGCTCATATGGTCGCCTAAGGCTTAATATACATTTTCGCATAACGCGGCTCTGATCCCGTAGGACCTCGCTAGACTAGACGGTTTAATTGCAAATGATTCTGTGTAGTATTAAACTGAAATCATCGCAGCGATCTTTTCAAACATTTGCTTTTTAGATACATTATGTAAATTTTAATAAAATAAAAATGCGTTCATATTTTTTAGACATGAATTTCCATGAATTCTACAAAATATGACTTTCAATGTTACTTTTCATGTTAAGAGAAAAAAATGAGCTGTACTCTTTCAGATGTGATGATATGTGGCTGGCTTCTTTCAAACATAACGTGACAAGATTATAATATCGGGTCTGTTGTTAGTTTCCAGACATAACTTGGTTTCATGAACAGGAAGTTACATTCATATATAAGGTTTAAAAATAATTTTCTTGGGAATACATTTTCTTTTTATTTTTTTATAAATATTTATATATATAATATGCATATAACATGCTGTGAAAACGTGATTTTCGTTATTGTCGTAAATGATATGTTGTTTCTTATGGTTGTTTTTTTGTTGTTGATTTACATAATGAACGGCGTGTGTGTTCTAGCCGCGGTATCAGATTCAAAATGAAAGCCATTTATCCCAATGGAACAATGGTTTCACTAAAAATAATTTTACTATGTATTCACTTGATGATCAAACTTAAGTATAAACATGGTGGTATGTCGAACAACTGTGTGGTTAATGATACATTATTTCATACTTCTTGAGCGGACAGTCATACATTATGAATAATATAATTCTTGTATTGTTTTGCTTTTTCGATATAATGCATTCATATATGAATTTATGTTTGTTCAGATATTCAATACAAACGATTGTTAACGTGAATTATAAAAAAAAAACGCTTTTGATACTTGTATCCGTATTTATTGATTATGTCCATCGACGAGTGTTTGTGCAGTGTAATCAATATGCATTGAAAAACAAACAATGTTAAGTATACTTAAATAAACTAATACATTATAATGTATTTGTATACCGATAAAACTGGTTTCAGTCGTTTTGTCTAAGTAACGCAATTTTGTAGTTGAAGTAGATATTTTATCTGGTGGCTTCATAAATAATTCACGATAAATGGTTTCTATCACCAGGCAAGAAAAGGTCAGCTCTCGGCGAATTGGGCAATAGTTATTCGTGAAACAATAATGCCACACCACTGATTATAACATCATCGAAGGTCACAAACACATGAAGGTCATCTGTTGCTGAAAGTTGTGGTTTAAATGTTTTTCAAATTGTAAATCTCTTGTTTGTTAAATGATAATGTTTTGTATTGTAATGGGTTGTAATGTTATTTATTTATTTGAACCAATTGAACTTGTTTTATTTGTCTTAAAATAGGCATACATAAACAACTTGACCTTTTACAGCCGTATTACGGCTTCGTCTTTAATTTCACATTGTTAGCAACTATATGATGCTATGTCTCTCTTAAGCTGTTTCAACAAAGACGAGCGGTAATTGAAATCGGTTTTAATTGGAATCGGTTTGCTATGATGTTAATTTGTTTTTACACTTAAACGTTTTGTTTTTAACTCTGAGCTAACTGTGAGGTTTGGAGCGCCTAAAAACCGTTTCAAATGTACTTGTGTGTCTTTTCTAGTACAGTTGATTTGTGCTTATTGTTTGGCAATTAGTTTCTTAAAATAAACAAGGGCCACATGATATAATAAGGTTTGTCTCCACTGATGCAGCTGAAGGTTCACGTTGTGTATATTTGCATGAGGCTTATTGTTTGGCAAATATCCTTTCCCAGATTACTGCAAAATAGGGAAATGCTCGATTTAAACATGAGCGACTTTTATAATATTATTCACCCATATGAAGATTCCATATCCGCATTATTTGTAAAAAAGCCTACACGAATAATGATGGTTCAAAGATGTAACGGTGTAATGATGTAATGATTGTACGTCACGTGACAACACAAAAGTCACAATCTGTGGTCGTTCTTTTTCGACCGTTTTCAATTTTAATAAATCATAATACATCTTGGTAGTTGATGCTTACTGGAATTGTCGAACAAACGTATGTGCTTTTCGTTAAAGTGATGGTACATTGATCACGTTAGAACTGTTATATTCATTTACTGTGCGTAAATACGATCTCACCATTTGTTTTAAACATATTAAACATTGATGAATAACAAACTAGAATAAAAGTTGCACGTGCAAAAGACATGTGCCCCTTTGGAAATTCCCAAATTTTCCGCACAAGTGGGTTCATACGACACATTTGAATAAAAATTAACATTAAAATCGTTTAAACATACTCAAAAAGTATAGATGTGTAAATTGATAAAATCATTACCTACAACAACCATTCCTCAACCGTGCCTTTCATATTAACATTGCTTTGGAAATATTCTTAGTCACCCTAATAGAAGTTGGAAACAAATTAATTATGATTTTATAAATATTAACATCTGGACGTGCAGTCGAGAATTAGTAAAATCCGCTTCATTACGTATCCACTTGTTCATTACCAATTGATCTAGTTAAATGTCCAATAGTCAATTATTCTTGTAGATGGCTATCAATGACACCATGATCATAAGTTTGACATTTTTGTGCCCTTTGCAGGAAGCGGGACCATAGATCTCGAGGAGTTCAAGCAGATGTACCGTGCCATGCCGGTGAAGCCCCAGGGGCGGACGTTGAAAGAACTCTTCACCAAGTACGACAATAACGGGGACGGAGATCTAAGCTTCGAGTGAGATAATTGCATTTGTTGCTATTGTATAATGTCATATGTACTCATTTTTTACCACTTTTCGTTCAGGCCGAATGTAACCAATACTGTTTATACTGTAAATTATTTGTTGAGTTGTATTATTCCTTTATTTAGTATGCATTAAGAATCACCATTTTCATTAAGCCGTGAGCCCTAAACTCGATTTTCTTAAATAATGTTTTGGGGATCTACAATGGTAGACGTGGTTTTAAATCGTAGTGTTATTGAATGTATTAATAACTTTCAAAAAGATTCGTTTACCTAACTTCACTATTTCATACCATATTATTAAAAACAAACGGATGATCGGTGACGTTCGAGAGATATTCACAATGTCAGGACATTCACATGATTGTACTTGCTTTAGTAATTGTGTTCATTCTATATCATTATGATATCCTGTCTTTAACATATTTAAATGATGATAATGTTTGCAAGGGTAGATATACACTTTGATAGCCAAACATTGGTGTGAGCCAAAATGACCAATTTCCATCACAACACAGCACTATGGATACAATACAAAAACATGAGGCGATTCAAACTTAAGTCACCGCCTGTCTGTGAAATTGTATGACGTCAAACAGATTATTAATTAATGCATGAAGATATAATGCTTGCAATTGCAGTGTCTTGTCTGCTACTAGCATAACACATGTTCTTGTTATTATCAGGGAGGTGAAGTCGTTCTTGCGTGACCTTGGCGACAACTCGTCCGATGATCTGGTCCGGAAGTTGATGGAAGAGGTGGACGTGGACAACGACGGCCGTGTGGACTTCAGAGGTAAATATCACCATTTATAACAAAATATCAACGTGTATAAAATTGCATCATTATGTAAAACTACATATATGTACTGAGATAATGTGAGTCATCACTAAATATTTCAAGTTGGTGAATATGATAAATTCTCACGTCCATCAATACATACAATCTACGGACATCACATCTGCTGTGTCTGCAACTTTGAGTTTTAAGATCTGTGTACACATTTCAAGTACTGTTTACTGTACCAATTAAACGAGGTCTTATCAACGAGTCGATAACACACACTATTTCAAAACGTTAACATATCCACAGTTAAATGTCAACTCTTCATATTCAAATTATGATGTCGGTGGTGTTGTTGTTGTTAGAAAATATAAATCAATAACAATTGTTTTCCACATTTCAGAGTTCTGTCTCATGTTTGGAAAGAGCATATCTGACGATTCGTAAACACGCCTACAAGTCATTGGCTCGCTCAAGCAACATTTCTAATCATTATACATTTCATATTTATAATGTATATCGATATATCTAATTGTGTAATTGTATTTTGATGTGCTGTTTAGATAAAGTGATTGTTGTATGCGTTCGATAACAAGTTTATAGAAGAATAAAAACCTATACAAATGCAAATTAAACTCCAGAGTAAATATATAACATTTTAATATTTTAATATATCTAATTCAAATTGCTCTACAAGTTTTACATACATGTACGAGATCGCGTAAATTAAATGGCAGTTGTTAGTACTTATTTGAACAATCGCTCCCAAATCGTATTTTTTATTAAATGTATTCTCAAGTTTACAGAGTGTTTCGAGATATATAGACTACTTTCAATGTTTAGTCCCCATTTCATTATTATTCTATTTTTGATTGTTTTATTTTGTATAATGATGTATAATATTTACATGTATTTAAATGGCCTAATAGTTATATTTAGATATTCCGTACGTTTTAACACTTAATTGTGCCACATTACATACATACAATTTTAAAGAACTATCAACACAGTGAAGTTTTATTTAGAAATAATTATTTTATCTGTAAGAATTATTGTTACGTTTATAATTTGTCATTCAGTAATACAACTACTGTTAATAACTTAAATTTTGGCTAAGATATGTACATTTATAAATACTGCTTTGAATAAAATTCTTTATGAATGTAATACACTGTTGAATCATATACTTGATATATTTAACCTCCTTATGAAGTTGAATAACTGTTTCGAGGAACAAAATCCTAGAGGATAAATCAACAATAGAAATATGCTGAGCTGTTGGAAACCGGGCTGCATGTGCAATAGATATC
Organism: Dreissena rostriformis; assembly: GCA_007657795.1. NCBI lineage: Eukaryota > Metazoa > Mollusca > Bivalvia > Myida > Dreissenidae > Dreissena > Dreissena rostriformis. The sequence continues at coordinate 69,035 of VMBQ01000009.1, read as the reverse complement.
GTCTGCACAGGCTATTCACGGACGACACTTTCCGCTTTTATTAAAGTTATCCTTTAAAGGAAATCTCTTAATACCAAACAATGTACAGTATAGGCGGATAGGCACATGATTTTAGCCCGGTTTTAGAAGTGGTCGGCATAAATGAAATGTCACTTCAGCGCAGAATTATTCTTTCATATACAAATTAATAATGCTGCTTGATATCACTTTTTCGTATCAATTGTGTTAAGTTTGATTAAGTTGCCCATGCTTAGAAATATTTACAACTCGTGTGTTGTATAACCGAGAGTTTTGACATTGGAGATATTTAAATAGCATTATTGGCCATCTTTATTACATAAAAACACTATACGACCCGCCTATTTTGAGAAGAGTACACACTCTCCTTGTAAATCTCACTTCGACTCAAGCTGTCTGTGTCTGTCTTACAAGATAAACTAATCAAAATGTATATGTTATAGTCGTTTTATTTACATATTTCTGAAAAAATGTACCAAACATAATACTTCTTAAATAATGACAGTATTCAATATACGAAACAATTAATATTATTCATTTATTTACGCATTTTTTTTTTGGGGGGGGGATAAATGACTTATGGTAAAAGAATTCGTCTTCCAGGCATATAAAACATGTACCTCGTATCAAATATGCTCCGAAATGTATGTTTCATACTGATATATCAGGTAATAATAATATTGTACGCAAACGCAACATATTATGAAACAGACTGCGCAATTTCTTCATAGTGGAGCAATTCTAGCTTTTATGAACATGAGGATTGTGCGTTTAAACGTACGTGTTATACGTTGTGTTATTATAACTGTTTTTACCGTTAATACTATCTCCGGAAAATTCAGTCCTTGCGTCCTTTTAAGAGTCAATGTAACATGTTAGGCCAAGCATGTCAACGCTTTGTTGGTTCAATCATAACGTTCATCGTGTTTTAATGCTTTCATAACTATACTGATCTATGCCTTTCTAGCCTACCTTAGTTTTTTCAAAGTTTATCTTTAAATGTGACATACATGGCATTAAGAGATTCTGCATAGCCATAACTCAGTATTGAAGTGTCATCAGCAAATTGAGACGATATGTATTCATTGTTATTTATCTTGGTTTCTTTATGTATAGTTTGACCTAATGTTAGCGGATAATAGTTTAGCGCACAATATAAAAATATACCAACAAAGGAGATGGCCTTGTCGGCATCCACGTTACATGTAACAAAGTCTGAAAGAATGTCTCACCGGGTCACAGCTGAAATTCCAATTTCATACCATACATTCAAACATATAATAATATCTGGACCAACGTTGAATCATGATAGTGTTTTGGTTAAGAAAGAAAACGACGGGAAATCGTATTTGAAAAACATTCTATTAGAAGGGGGACCCTGGAGTATCATATTTATAAGTGTAGTTTAAAATGTCGTTAATATGTCTGGTGTTTGTTTCCCTATTTATCTATCCTTAATAAAACCAGTTTAATCGGGATTTATGTATGCAGCAAAATAACGTTTAAACCTTGATGCATTACAACCAGAACCAATTTTATAAACAGTATTAAGCGTCGGTATTGGGTGCCCTTGTTTTAAGAAACTGACGTGGCTTATCACCCTTCGGTTCAACTTATTATACCATGTGTTTGGGATACGGACAAGTTACCACGCGTTGAGGCCTGATTAAAAGCTATACAAACATAAATAAACATGTTTTGAAAATGCTTGACAAAGTGTTTTGTAAACCCAGACGAGACGGGGCTTTTATTTTTCGTCATGTTTTTTCAAAACGACTGACTGACCGTTAAGTGTAATTTGCACTTCTGCAAATTTTGCACTTTCACTTCTTTTCACTTGTTTAGTCAAATCATCATCAATATCGACACAATCAGTAAAAAAATGTATAAAATAGGACCGATTATGCCAGGATGTAGCCTTGTTTACATTGAGATATTCGTGAATCACTTATTAAAGTTTTCCGAGAATACAAAAGAGTTTCGAAAAAATGTCTCCATATTGTATAAATACCGCTCAAATAATAAATAACATGCATGTCTATATAAAGATTCACAATCTCAAAACACTGTACCTGTATTAATACACAATTTATTTTCAATGTGACATACTATCTTTATAGTTGTGTAAGGCCTCCGTTCGTTCCGATGGATGTGTTTAGTACTATATTACTATAAGAAAAAACATTGTATACAATCCAAAGGCATAACACTCAAGTGTATGATATCGTTTATCATGTACACGTGTATAATTGGAACATATATTTCAGCAATTGTTCGTTTATTTATACATTGTTAATCATCTTGGAAAAGGTAGTTTAGCTGAAACGTTGATGATATTTTTGTCCAAAACGGGATTATCTTCTTATTTAGAACACTATTGCATTATATATATATATATAAGTGGGGAGAGCATCGCAAAAAGTTAAATGTAACACCTTATCAAAATTCGCTTTATTTTAAATACAGTTGCTTTGCTGTAAAAAAAAAAAGAGAATTGTAAATAATTCTTTGCCTTTTGTTAAAAAGACTCAAACATACCCCAGCAACACATTTTATATACAGCTTTAATTTATGACTGCATTTAGAATTTTGGAGATTTTAGAATGTGGTCTTTTCTGGTGTTCAAACGTAAAAAAAATAATAGTTAACTTAATATTAAAGACAAATATATAAAAATAGTTGAATGAAAGCAGAAGTGCCTTTACTGAGCAAGCGTATATTAAAATCGTCAACAAACTTCCCCGTGTGTCATGTTCGGAAAAATGTACTATGCCAATACAACCAGGTTATAAAACGTAGGATAATATATTGTGCATTAATTCAGTTTATTATGAGATTTTTATGACATTTCTGTTGGAACATCAGCTGTAATATTTCAAATAAAATGCATTTCGTACCACTATACATAATACACTATTTAAAAACAAATGTATAAAATATACAATTAAAAAAAAATTATATGGTAGTTGAACACCCTGTTGTGTAGCAAGAAAACAGCTCTAAGAGTTCATTTTCAGAGAGTTTGCATCAGTTTAAAGGTGTGACCTAGATCGATCCTCACTACGGATATTTATATTGATTTAAAGCCCCTATAACGCTAGAAATCAACGAATATTTCGTAAACTTTTTCATTAAATAAAGGTACCCCATTAAATATCAGTGTTCCTTATAGCAATAGCCAAAATTTCAACGCTAGATGTGGTCTGGTAACATAGATTTAACAAGATACAAAATGCTCTTTCTTATTGTTTTGTTGTACAATATATTCAACACATGTTCATGTACCAATTTAGTATTCGTGTGTCGTGTGAATAGATATCGTTGCGGGCAATTAAAATGGAATATATTGTGCCACGAAAAAAGGATTTTTATTATTTTTTTTATTAATTTTATTAAAGTTCAAACTGAGAAGCAATGCTTTATCAACTTCATCGTGCATCAATTGCTATCAAATTTGGAATGTGTAGTCCAGGATAACTTTATTTTGTGGAGTGAACTTAATTATTCATACAATGCCCATATTGCAAGCACACAAAATTATAGACATCCTTGTAAAGGGGAGCTATGCACTGTTTTGCATCAATGGTTGCTTTAACAGTTAAATGACTTTGTTGATCGCAGATCAAATAGTCTATGTACTGTTTTCCCAAACCAGTATATCATATTATTTGATAATTACATACTATAAAGCAATTGATATTTGAACAGAGCCTTTTGTTTGCTATATGATATCTTAATATTTTGCATGTTGATGAAATTAAAATCAAGGCATAAAGCGATATTTTGTCTTGTTTTATTGCTTTTGTATGTAATTGTTAAGTGCTATTTCGAGTCGCGGAACCGCTTAAGTTCAGCAAATAGTTTCGAAATTACTACAAAAGGTTAGATTCAATAAATTTTATGCGTTGTTTGGTAGAAGCTCCGTTATTTTTTAAAATAACTGCATCGTTGACCATGACTTGCGGGGGTTAACACTTTACGTTAACAAAGAAAAATACTACGTTTATTTTGAGGATTAACAACTTGAACCTAATAAAAAGGTTTTACGATCGTAACTAAAATAGCTATCATCTCTATTTTGATCATAGCAATAACACGGTTTGGAATGTAAAAAACCAAATCACAAAAAGACTCTTCCAATACCCACACACTTTTATAAATGTTAGGTCAATGTGTTTTTGAATAACTGCAAAGGTTACTTTACATCTATTCCGTAGACCAAAACAAAAGTGTAGGGGTTACACTATTACGTTTACAAAAATAAATAAGACGTTTCATTTCAGAACAATTTTGTAAATAATTTTCAGATGATTCAGACATTTACCCCAATGAAAAGATTTTACTATAATTGCTATACATGTTTTAATGACAATATATTATGTAATTTGATAACAATGTTATGACATTAAAACTCCAAAATAGCAACCAATATACGCGTTATGTTTACATTTTTTGAAAATAACGTTGTTCAACCGCTTAACTATTGATGAAATCTTAATATGTGGAAGCATGTATGATTCATGTTTCTTTTAAACATAGAGAAGACCATGGAGGTTTCAGGCCCTTGTTGAACTGTATTTTCATATTTCCAAAACTTAACGTCCTTATGAGTTTAAGTGATTGTATGGTACTCGTTTTTAACAATCAAGATACTGGCCCCGTAGAACATATAATTTAAAGCCTTTCGTCAACTACATTTAGGTAATGGGTACGGAAATGAAGTCTTAATTTTTTCAAGATCACCGTGTTTGAGTTTCGAACTAACATAAATTTAACATGTTTACGAAGATTGAATAAAAATGAATAGAACCAGCTTATCTTATAGTGCAATATCCAATGTATGTCAATTACGAGAGTGCGTACAATGATGTGCATTATTGTTTAAGGATGACATGCTTTAACGTTAAAAGTACAAATAACGGATGTGTCGATTCCTAGCCTTGCCACAAACATGTAACATGAAATTATTTCTTCGACATTTCTCACCCTACATCTGATTCACATAGAGCAGTTGTACTGGCATGTGCACTTTGTACCGATTAATCAATTCACCAAGGAATAGCGTGAGTAGGTTAATATACCGCTGTGATGGAATTGAAATGTGAGGAAAGCGGCGAAAAGTCTAGACAATTTTTTTTTAATGCACTATTTAAACCAATACTATCTTAAATAAGAGAACATGCGTTTTGATATTGTGTTACACAACTATTAAACACTATATGATGCGAAATAATTCAAATAAAAAACCCACACATAATAGTTTCAGTAAATTGTCCGCTTCGTGTGTATAACTTTTACGACATAAATAGTGACATATATATACAAATATAGATCAACATTACTAATCTTTATAAACTGGTTCATAACGAATTTATTATGTGATTTATTTTCCCCGCTAAAGGCGGAGGGATGTAAAAGTGGCATTTTCCGTCCGTCCGTCCGTCCGTCCGTTATTCCGTTTGTCACAAAACTTCTCAGGGCTATTTATAAGAAACTATATTTGATGTCAACATGAAACTCCATAGGTGTAACGATTTCAATGATGAAAAGTGCCATGCACAAAAATCATACACCTACCTTATCTAAAATAAGAGTTATTGACCTTTTTTTTATTAGATGTAACTGTTCAGGGCTTTATCTCAGAAACTATATAAAATATCGACATGAAAATATCAATGAGGAGAAGTGCCATGCACACAAACCATAACCATACACTTTCTTAACTAAGAGTTATTGTCCTTTGTTGTTTTTGTATGATGTTACTTTTCAGGGCTATATCTCAAATACGCTACAAGATTCCAACACAGCTATTGGGTTTTTACCGTATATCGAGGGATTTGCACCCATCCATAAATAAAATGTATGTGGCGGGGGATACCAATTCAACAAATTTGTTTATTTTAATGTTGTTCTAGAACGCATAACTTTAAACAATTCAATCAATTGACATGCTTGATAACACGCCAGTTTGACATAAATAATAAAACCAGCTTGATTAAATGCGTACCATAGATTTTGGTATAATTATTTAGTTCTTATATTAACGTACATTCTTACAAATATTTCACTATCGGACAATACGAATATTAGCTCTCCATTATTGCATCCTTTATACAGCCCCAGACATTCTTAAACCGATTGAGCCTTATTGAGGTTTTAACATCGTTTTTTAGAAAATCACCAATATCAAACACTCTTTTTTGATCGTCTTTTTATAACTTCATCATCGTTGACAGGTTTCAAAATAGGCGAAGGAGAACCTTTTCTTGCTTTTCTTGACCAACACGTTCGATGTCCTATTCACGTTTACTGTAACATTAAACTCAACAGAAAATCTTTGTCTTATATTAAACATAAAATATTTAGCTACACGGATACAATAACATTAACAAAACTTATGTGAAAATTGATTTAAATAAATGTAGCGATATCTATATATATGCATGTACCTCAACTTTCACACCAACTTATCTCAATCTGTTACACTACTATCCCATGCAAAAACTGTTACCACGCGAACAGCTGATCATCCTTAGCTACCTTACATCATACGAAAGGAAATCCTTCACCATATACACAATTGTCTTATTGACACACCTATCGTCAGCAACGTTATCTTGTTAATAATGAGGTCAAATGTGTCGCGTTCTGAGAAAACTGGACAAAATGCATGTGCGTTAAGTGTCATCCCAGATTAGCCTGTGCAGTCCGCACAGGCTAATCAGGGACGACACTTTCCACCTAAACTGGATTTTTGCTAAGAAGAGACTTCATTCAAACAAAAAATGTCAAAAAAGCGGAAAGTGTCGTCCCTGATTAGCCTGTGCGAACTGTACAGGCTAATCTGGGACGACACTTAACGCACATGATTTATGCCCAGTTTTCTCAGAACACAACACAAATGTGCAGTTCACCTTGCTAAACGTATTCGTGAAAAAAAACATTCCTCATCCAACTTCTAGAAATTTCTTGAATAAATCGAAAATCAAAACATCATCTCTGATAACGTGTTGGTACCCTTAATTCGTTATTGCATCATATATGATTCATCTATTGATATATCAAATAAACTAACTTTCGTTTTTCAATCTCAATATATCTTATTATGACCAATAGGCATACGCATCAGCTAAATTTCCATCTAAGAAGATTTCAACATTTTCAGTCAAGTTGACTGTCTTAGATTTTATAATGTTATGAAAACTGGAAAAAAAATCTCAACCTGACCATATATATAGAAGAGTATACAACAAATTCCAGCTGAGATCGCAGATACAATTCAAAGTCTGTTCAATGTTCGTTCTTTAGACAAGTTTCCCGGAGCTGGAAAGAAGCGAATGTATCTGCAATAAACAAAAATGTAATCCCCATGATGTAGGTATCTGTATACCAATCTCCCTCCTAAGTGTAATTAGTGAATGTTTTGAAATAAAATTGAGCAAATACATATCAAATCATTTAAGAAATACTGACTTCTTACCCACTTCAAACCATTTCTACATATTAAATGAATTAATTTTCAAGCAATTAGTTTCTTTATATTACTGTTTTGGTTTAGCCCTTTAAGAAGGAAAAGAGGTTAGAGCCGGACTTTGTGACATTTCAAAGGAATTTGATAGATTACGGTACGGGAACTTATTCATAAGCTCCGATTGTGAAGTATCCCGAGCAATCTTCAATGTCGGTTAACAGACTAGTTTAGTGACGGATGTTTGTTTTTGGCTGAAAATCTGAATCATCACCGTTCAATGCTGAACAGTGCCACAAGGGTCTATATGAGGATATTTCCTTTTTGTATACATAAATGACATTGCTCTTGATATCCACCGCCCCGTTGAATGCTACTGCACTATAAATACTTTTTGATAATTATGCCAATGCTAATACGCATTTAAATTCCGATCCGACACACATCCATTCGTGTGATGATGGTTGGTTACATTTAATCCAGCCAAACCGAGTCTTGACTAATATTTAAAAATAAATAAATAAAAAAATGCCCAATTCACCACTTTTTGTTGTTAACGACAGTCAAACCAATGTTTCGTCTTATTTATATCTATAGTGAACATGTTCTTATTCTTGTTCCTGGCATTACTATATTGAATCAGTTACGGAAAAAAAGACATGGCACAGACTTCATCAAATAAGATGTGTAACGTTTACTCTCGATATAAAATTCCTTCTATATGCACGTCATGTTTTTGACCGATTCTTGAAAACACTGATGTATTGTTTGATAATTTAACTGTTGACGACGCTGCTAACCATAAGCTAAATGCAATTAAACGTTATTCGACTTTCTAACAATGACGTTACAAGTCTTTCCAGATGAAATGATCATATTACTTTACACGAGTTATTATATGAAATGGTTAGTATGGTATTGTCATGCAGTATACATTTTCATTTGTGTATATTAATGTTCATGCCTAAATTTATATGCGACTGTGAGCATATAATGTACAGTTTTCGGTTACATCATCGACGTGCACAAAAACTCCCGCGCTTGTTTAAACAACAAAGCCAACGATACCTATATCTATTTGCGACTGTGACCATATAATGTACAGTTTTCGGTTACTTCATCGGCGTGAACAAAAACCTCCCGTGCTTGTTTAAACAACAAAGCCAACGATGGGAAATCATGTCAAATTTACGCCCTTCATGAGACATATTTTTTTCCTTAAAGAGCGATGAAATTCTGTGGATTTAATTCCATTTGTGCCGATGGTGTGTCGGAGATTGTAGTTAATATGACGGAGTGTTCCTCTGAACTACATAAAATTACGACTTATGAAATACAAATTGCTCATAAATTCTTAAAACACCCCCCCCCCGAAATAAATAAAGGATAAACATATCCCAATAGCATATACCAATTTACACAGTGTATATGTAATTATGTGCATTTTGAAAATGACGAATGACAAATATCAAACACAGAATTAAGAATGTGTTATTATTATATTCACGTTTAGACTGCGACAAACATTGTGGTAAAGTCAAAATAAGAAGTCATGTTTATATACTTTGCTGTTAATATGTACCCCGTTTCAAAAAGAGAGGCAATTACGAACTTAAGAATATCGCACAGAAAAAAATACATTCCAGTCGTATTAAAAACTGTGATAGAAAACGGACAAACAGCCGCACAGATACATGCTGACTTTATGTGATGCATAGTTATATTCTTACAAGTAAATTCAACGTCTTTGGTCAATTGCATTTAATACATGAGCTCTTAGTTATCAAACGTTGTGGTGGTGATGATTAATATCCCGCTAATGTAACTGTTTAAGTTTTACTGTTTCACTAAACAAAACTCTGCACTCCCGATCCGTTCAAAACACAAAGTTATTACAAGCGACGACGGCCATAACTATGTAATAACACGCAAGTACGTCTCGACGCTCACATCATCCTCAAGTCAAATTGTTTATGCATATTAAAGTGGGAACTGTTACACAATATACTAGAAGCGTCGAAGCTGATGATTCTTTTATCAGATGACTTATTGCCCTAACGAAACAAAGGTGGGGAAGTATCGGTGTTTGCAGAATCGGATACGTGTCATATCATTCCCAGTTCAATAATGACAACCATTGTGTGGTTTTAATTTAGAACGACATGCGGGCTGGGAATGTATGGAACACATAGATAATTCAGTGAGGATAGGAATACCATGTGTTGCATAGGGCAATACAAGCGCAAACAAAGTCAGCGCTAGTTCTCACCAAGTTTAGTGCTTACCACTTTTCGTTGTCAAGAGTCGAATGTAAATTATGCATGCGATTTTAAATATGAACCAACGTTTAATGTTTAACAATGGTCGATTTGTGTGAACCTGTTAAAAAAACAACCCATATATATTTTATATTTTATATATACGGGGAATTAAAAAACTTTCAATATTTGTATTTTTAAATTGACTATTTTATAACCCTTCAACACCATTTCTTTGCATCGAGACACAATACCAATGATAATGAGAATTTGTTCCTAAATTAATGAATGTATCGTCACTCTGGTAAAAACTTTCTGAGTTAGTATAATTGGGCTTCTTAAAAAATGATTACACTATTTTGCAGGTAACAATTACTATGAAAATTATAGCAGGAATGATTAATATAATTTCCTGTAATGCAGAATTGTTATGCACTAAATTAAATGACCAAACATAATTACTTTTTATATTTAATATTTAAGGACCATTTAATATGTATTCCATCATTAAATTTAAGTATTGATGGATTTCTTGTGTTTTTGTCTCTCCATTTAAATTGCCCATGATAGAATATGCCTACTTTTCAAGAATTATATATTTCAGTCACTCCATTCTCCCTGGTAGGCTCTACCGAACAGCTTACGAGACCTGCGTGGTTCAGATCAATAGCAGAAACAATTTCAATCTCATAGATTAGCTCTCACACGATACTGGGATCTCATGGCGTGGCAATAAATTATTCAATGAAATCCTTTGAAGTCATGGAAAGCGAAAAGCGAACCCGATCGGTATATGATCAATAATTGCTTTTAAACAACAAAGCGATCATATTAATTATAGAAAAAAAAATCAATTTTTACTGATTTAGAAACTGGATTAGCATTGGCATCTGTATAGGCTCCTTAATGTTTACTTATGAGTTTGCCGTTTGCTTTGCTTTATTCAGCTCCTTAAAGTAAACATGTCTAGTTGCTTATCATATTACCGTATGTTTGATTTAAATCTGTCTATTTTCACCATTTTGGAAATAAAGGTTAATTTATAGGAATATATACTTATTACGTAGCTTTTCAAAATTGATTATGCATATTATTTAAGAATGTATCGTTCATGAAAACACGTATGTATATCAAGTCAGAGGTAAATAATTGCATTTGTAGGTATGCATATTAAAAAAGAGTTTGACGCTTATAATTCAATTCCCTGACGTGTGTAGATATTTATATTTATTAATAAATGTTTTAATCAAAACGAGGACACGACACCCATTTACAAAGTCCCATATAAATACCGATTGGAATGGTATCGACCTCGTCAACTTTTAATTCACGATTTTGTAAATACATATGCATGGTTTCTCACTTCGACAGGTCATAACGTAAAATTAACCCATTTATGCCTAGTGGACTCTCCCATCCTTCTGAATTGGATCAACTTATTTCCAAAAATAGGGATGTATAGTATATTTATTTCTATATTTAGAATATTTCTTACAGAAATTCCTTTACGCAAACAGTGCAGACCCTGATGAGACGCCGCATCATGCGGCGTCTCATCTTGATAAACGCTGTTTGTCAAGGCCTTTTTTCTAGACGCTAGGCATAAATGGGTTAAGCGATAAAGGGAACATTGATTCGATGAATTAATGACAGCGGTATGTACTTCATGATACTATATGAAATACTAGGTGTTTTCAAAGATTGTCATTATATACTGCTAACAGTGGACATATGAAAGTAAAGTTAGTATATGAGCCGTGTCCTGTGAAAAAGAGGTTTAATGCACATGCGTTTAGTGTCGTCTCTGATTAGTCTGTGCAGTCCGCACTTGCTAATCAGGGACGACCCTTTCCTCTTTTTCTTTTTTTCGTATCATGGAAGACTATTCTTGACGAAAATCAAGTTTATGCGGAAAATGTGGACTGCACAAGCTAATCTGGGACGATACGTTACGCACATGCATTAAACCCCCTTTTTACAGAGCGAGGCTTATTTTTATCCCTCGCCAAAAGTCGTTAGGATTTTGAAATAGTTGTCGCTCGTGTAAGAATACTTCCGTCCGTCACACTCATCTGTCCGCAACTAATCACATTTTGCATGTTAAAAGTTTACATAAAGGATTATTTACAAGTGCTACAAGGACTATTGTCATGGTTCCGCTATTGAAGTATTTTAAATGAATTATTTCCCTTTGTTTAGAATAACATAAAGCTTCTCTTCGCAACTCACTCGAAATTTTGCGTACAATGTTCTTCACTCTTTAGCAGAATTATGATCCCAGATCTAAAGCTTATACTGACCCGATTTAGTTATTTTGTACGGAATGATTTAAATTACATATATATGCGTCTGTGCACAACACCTCCAACATTTTGCGTCAAATTGTTGTCAAAGTGTGATATAATATTTATGCCCATATGCTGTTAAGCATATAGTCAATGTTTTGTTATTGCTTTAGACTTAACTGAGTAATTGCCCTTTGTTTCAACGTACATATGAAAGCTTCTGTGCGTAACTACTCTTTAATTTTGATTGTCATTTTCGACAAATTGTTACAGAATCATTATCTTCAAATGCTACAGCGCAAATTGTCAATGTTGCACTATTGCGTTATGTTTTACGGAGATATTGTCCTGTATTATTAGCTCGGCTGTTTTCGAAGAAAACCCGAGGTATTGCCATAGCCAGCTCGTCGTCCGCCGTCCGCCGTCCGCGTCGTGCTAGAACCTTAACATTGCCTCTAAAATCAAAGTGCTTCCACCTACAACTTTGAAACTTCATATGTAGATGCACCTTGATCAGTTCTACACGCCACACCCATTTTGGGTCACTAGGTCAAAGGTTAAGGTCACTGTGACCTCTTATATAAAACTTTAACATTGGCTCTAAAATCAATGTGCTTCCACCTACAACTTTGAAACTTCATATGTAGATGCACCTTGATCAAGTTCTACACGCCACAGCCATTTTGGATCACTAGGTCAAAGTTCAAGGTCACTGTGACCTCTATTTTTTTCTTCATTTATTTATTTATTCAAAACTGCACCCACAGCCGAGCGTTGGCACCCGCTATGCGGTGCTCTTGTTATATTACTTACTGCCAGTACCTTCCAATTGCAGTTTTTCCTTTTTTCTAAAAAATGCAATCGCAATACTTACTGTACCCTTTCAAAAACAATGCACCCGTGGAAAGAGATACACTGTCTGTGAAATATTCTTCTTAATATAGTTAAACCATTTAAACTTCAATTTATCGACCTGTCAATGTTTTAGAAACAAGCCTTCTAGCCCATTTATTCAAATTGTGGTGGTATCATATATTTCCATCTGAGCAGAACTTTTAAGACTAGATTTCGGTTAAATCTTAACAATTAACAACACACACTGTTTCACGGCATTGGGTGAGAACATGCTCAGTATTCAAAAACAAAAAAACAAACATTACAAACTTAAATATAGGATGCTAAATAACTTGTTATGTGTGCTCACTTTGTTTATGCATCATCCTATAATGTTTTTGTAACGTCGTGGGTAAAGAAACATTAATAACATGGCATAAACGAGACACATACAGGAACGTATGTAGTTTTGCTGAACATATATACATATATAAAGAATTAAAATCATGTAAATACATTGTTTTTTCAGAGATTCATTCTTTTGTCATAATGTCATTCCACATCGCTATAAATGTTGTGAGGCGCCTTATATTCACATTTTCCAGGCAAAAACTAACATGAAATAAACTGTTGTATAATTTTCAATTTTACGCACTATGATGAATGCACTTAGCGACGCACTGGTTCGACACCTCTTCATATTGCTTAATTTGGAAATAACACGCACGCCAACAATGTTAGAAATCACGTGACGTCTAGAATCTGCCAATAAGTATTGGACATCACGTGATGTCTGGAAGCTGCCCATAAGTATTGGACTCGTATGAAGTTGCGATGTCAGGTGATCAATATGGTGTAACACTTAGAGCAGACGTCGACCGCAATCTGTTAAATATTTAATCTTGTCTAGCGGTCTATTTGGACTCGTCAAAGAACCTATATCGGTCAGAAAGTGCTATACAGTTAAATTACAAGAAGATCACCCATTACTTACAATATTCATTACAATGGCTCAATGAAAAGTTTATTACTTCGTTTATTAGTTATGGCTTTTTGCAACACACAGGAGGCAACATGTTTCTTTATACACCAGCTAATTTACCATGTGCAATACCCTTTGAGGTTTTCATCTTTATAAATAATCACGGGAATGGATAAGTTTTCGAAATTGATGGGATAATTAACACTCTGGTTCAGGCGTTCTGATTTTAAAGGATTTTAGCTGTAAAGTTGTTGAACAGATTTTCTCCGCTGTGCATTTATTGAAGTATAACAATCATTGTGGCATCAAGGTACTTTTCATATAATTAAACAGTTCACTTTCTAGAAAACTTTTATTTGGCAACTAATCGAGGATAATCACACATATTTCCGTTTACGCAATATTAATACACTCTATCTTTGTGACGCCGTGAACTTGATAAAACTTCAGGGAAATAACTGGGGTTTATATAACAGCCACAGTCATATTCTATATGAAATCGCTGATATATTCCTGGTATATTCCTGACTTCCATTATTTGTCATTCGGTTAAAAAAGCCTACCCACAATCGTGAACTATAAATAAGGAATGTGTGCTTTAATCATTCATTTGGAATTCGACGACGTGTAAGTCGCCTTGATGTTGCTAATGCTAATTACCTTTCTTACCATCCCTCTTCGCAAAATTGTTCATACCTTGATACTTGCACATGTTGTCAAACCTCCAATAAATTTCACAGCGTTTTTTGAAAATGCTGTAACTCATCCGTAACGATCATAAATGGTCGTGCATGACAATTCGTGTTTTTTTTAAAATAATAATACACTTACTACACATATTGCCTATACATTTTAATCTCTACTTACATAAAACATTATTCATTTCATATTCCATATTCTTATTCTTCGGCAGGCTTCTTATTAAAGCTGATGTTATGCTGATTTTAGCATATTTATCCCGCGCACTCTCAATCATCGTATATTATTCTCAAATGATAACTAAGCTTTAAGGAAAATCTTCAACTACAAAGGTGATGCATACAACTTATTCCGGAAAATTATCCTTATGAAAAACTTTGTCCTATCACGTTTGAGAGAATTTTGTCAAGACTTGCATACAATAACATGTATATAAAATAATCATAGTACATCACCAAAATGTATGGTATAAATTATAAAACAAACGAATATAACCCTACCCCGAAAAAAACGTTCAATATAAGAAATATTTCTTTCATGACTTGACACACTTGAATTGATAAAACAATCTGCAAATGTTGCTAGCCACCCTGGATAAAAAACAGAAGCCATATGACATGCATACAATTCGTCTGGAAACATTGGCAGCTTTGATGGCTTCTGTCTGACTATCGCCGGATGTAAGGCTTCATCCTGAAGAAATGGCAATAAACAAGTGTGACCAACATAATGTAATGAAAAGCAATACAAAACAATCTTAGCAAATTAAACGAAATATGGTATCTTATTTCCACCACATACATATGAAATGAATGCTGTTAAAAGTAAAATGCCATGGATACTGGTACTTTAAGTATACAGCTTTGACTGAATTCAACCGTAAAAAGTATACCTTCTATACACATGATATTTTTTTCGACTTTATTTGTTGTATTCAAATTAAAATACCATATATAATATCCATGTTATTTTACAGGATATACAAGTATTATTGAGGAATGCACATATGCATTTTATTTATCCTTTGTGTAATATAATGAACATGGGTATTCTCATCGAAGACTTTATATTTATTAATGCAACGCGTTCATTAAATAGGTTATATTTATTGCTAAAGGTGCATACTTTTTAATTAGGTATAGTAATTATCACAATTGACCTACAAACATTGCCCACTGTTCAGATGTTAATACAGGTCAATTTATTGACATAAATATTCTAACATCCTCATACTTAAATCCCAGCATACAGTAAAAATATATTTGTGATCTCTAATTTAATTAATTATTGAATGAAAATCCGATTCTCCAAACCCAGATACTTTCCTGTTATTTTATTTTGCTTGGTATGTGTAATCTGATTAATTTTTCATTAATCTCGACAGAACAAATACATTATATGTTGGTGCCCTACCGCGCCGGGAATGAATCGACTGAATTGGAAAGAATGCCATCATGCCAGCGTATAATGGAGGACAAAGACTTGAATACGTGCTCATAGTGAAACCTGCGCCGTTCTGAACATTGATCGGCTATGATAATCGTGTAAGTTCATAAATACAAAATGATGCGCATGTTTTTAAGTACCAATATACTATCAGTATTAAAAAATATATTTTACACTCAGCAATTGCTTATAGGTAGTGTATGTTTTATGTACCAATATACAGTGAAGAATACTCAAAACCCAGGCATTAAGTACACTAGCTCATAAGCGTTCTCCACAAATGCATGTTGACCTGTGACGTGCCATACGAATGTGCATGTCCTAAAGATGTATACATCTCGTAAAAATGCGGAACATTTGCAAAAACTAACAATTAAATAAAACTGTCAAAACGTAAATTAAAACCCTGTTAGATCAACACACCCAGTATCTTTGTAATAACTAGTTGTAGCCGGTATGGTAAAAATAAAATAAAACAAAGACAAACGCATGATAACTTATTAATGAACTTTTAAGTTGTCAGAGACAATCAATTTTCAGAATCAAGTGCTTTCAATCTGGTTTCTATATTTAATGCGATATCGCTTTGTTGTTTACACAAATTCGTTCTGAATCATCTCTGATCCTAGGCGCTTTTCGCATTTGACTGCTTCGCCATTGAATTATTTATTTCATATTTTTCCTGTATCGTGGGACACATTATCTAGAACATAATCGTTGTTTCAGCCATTGATAGCGGCTATAGACACAACGTTAGTTATTCGGTAGAAAGAACACAGGGAAATATAGTGACTGTATCAGAAACATAAGCCTTCTAAATGTGTAGGTGAGTATTGACAATCATAGTTGAATGTGTTTTTCTTACACTGACAGGAAGATGGAATAATCATATATCTAAATGAAATAGAACCGAAACTATGCCATTAAACGCCTTATGAATATTGATCAGATATTTCACTGTTAATTATTTTCATATTTTGTCATCCCATTCAATACACAACGATTTGGTGATACAAATAAATTATACTTAATATAAAAATCAGCTCAAACTCTGTTCAAGTAAAAATCAACTGTAGTATTAACATAAGTGTTGCAATAACTAGATAAGACACTGTGACATGCTATGAGGTTAAATTTTATTTACACTTATATGTATCATGAATATTGCTGGGCCAAGTGTGAGGTTAAGCTCTCTATAACCGGGTTAAAACCCCTGTGCTAAGCATTGACCGTTCCAAGGTTGTGAAACCAGCTTTATTCTACTACGTGTTATGTTGTTGTGTTTTGTGCCGTAGTGTTCTGTTTTGGCAATTGGTTACTTGCCATAAATAAAAGACCACGAATGTGTGCATAATATAAATGCAATACTGCTGGAGCTTCTGGAGTTTCACTTCTTTATAATGTACAAATGTCGTGCTGTTGAGGGTAAATGATTAATCATAGAACTCTATATTTCGTTTATGTTATTCGCTTTAACCTTGTGCATAAAGGAGCTACTTTCGTAACATGTTCAAGTTAATACATGTCGCAAAGATCCGTGATCAGTTGCCTATTCCTTATTCGAACCGAATAAGCAACTATTGATATAAAACTAAATGACAAAATAGTGCCATGTATGAATGATACATCTAAATGACAAGTAAAATTGTAAGTCAAGTAAATAGAATACATTTACTTAATGTATTACGAGTAATTGTTCTTGTTTATCGCGCTTGAATGGAATTCCTTGTCCGAACAGAACTGGTAACTGTTCAGTTACCATCGCATAAGTATATACACCCTCCCATTTTATTTTGTTGACAGCTTATGTTATACAAATATTAACATGTCTCTTAAATTCACATGCATAAATCTTAAGTCAAAACCACATAAAAAACAACGAAATTCATTTAAAATGACTTCAGTTGTGTCAATATATAATAAAAGTGTAATGGAAAAAGGTATATGTGTTTGTACCGCACACATTTCATTAATGTATACACAATTTGGATATTTTGTCTTGGTATTGAAATAGTTTATTCACAAAAAAGCTCATACCGATAAACTCTATATCCAAGGATGTGCGTGTTTGACTTGGAACAGTTTTTTTTAATGTTTTGCTATGTCACTGGTTGGAAACATTTATCGGATATAGCTGGTTTATGCGTTCCGTTGCTAATAAACCATAAAAAAATGTCATCAAAAGTAAGTTAATGTAAAATTCTTTTTCTTTTGCTGTCTTTCTTCACTGGTAAGTAGGGTTTTAGAGAAAACTATACACACTAAGCAAACTCGATAATTATTTGATTTTATTTCAAAAATAGTAAAAGGTGTATAAACCATAGCATGAACACATGAACGCGCAAAGATTAAGTTAAACATACAAGCAAAAACTAAAACAGGGTTAATCGATCAATCTGTTCAATATCGCTAAAATATTCATATTGGAAATCCCGCGAACGTCTAATATTGCCGAGCTTTCATCATGTCCAAACAGTGGGTATGGTAATTGAATAGTCGTGGTCGAAGTTCACATACTAAAAAGTGAATCACAAATAGTTAAATGTAGGGCGTAATCAACGAATCCACAGATGAATGTCATTGTGTTACATAGCCACTGCCTTCTCACTGACATTGTTTATGTGGTTATCCTGAAAAGAGCCATCGAGTGTAAGGTTTTGCGGTATTTTCTGGTAAATGAAGTAATTTATATCCTTATCGTATCATGTGCATGTAACTTAACACAGATTTAATACCTGATTGTCCAGCTGGCATGATATTGATTATGCAAACCACAAAAGGTTTGTTTAAGCTGTGCACAAATATTTATACTTTTCAAAACGTTTGTGATATAACAAAACGATACCCACCGACCTTTGTCTAAGAGAACAGTCATCTGATGCATTGTTTATTAGTCTCGACGGTTCGATACATTGTCAAATAGTTTAAACTTTTTTTATATAAAACAAATAATGCACGTAAAACGAGTATACGATGATAACCTTTATTCGAGCAGGCATGCAATGGTATTGTTAAGACTTGAATAACATAGTAACGACTTTCTGTAGCTGTATTTGTTTATATTATTTTGATACCATTCTAATACAGCTATTTAAAATTATTTATATTCGTAGTCTTTGGTTCTGAAAATACCATTCTGGTTTCCTTTAACAACCATTGTATGTTTTTTCTTGAACACAATTTTAGCACAGAGATATCATATCATGATATTATCCATTTTTGTGAAGATTTAAGGCAGAAGTAGTTTATGTACGTGCTGTATTTACCACATTGAGCACAATACCTTATAATATTCTCATACAACCTATAATAAGGAATTAAAAACGTCTTTAACTTTCAATGAAAAGTTGCAGCCTTAACATAAAGTTTTGTTATTTGTATTGGTGGATTCTGGAAATAACGACATAGACATTAAGGCATTCAACCATGAGCCCCACATATATACACACTGTGAAAAACCAGTTGCAATAGCATCAGAGCAACATTATAATTTAGTTCCCAGTTACCTTTGGCTTGGCTGGCACACCCATCATAATAATGTTTATTCGACCGTTCGTCCCTTTTATGTCACTTATGTTTACACAGCTCACGTTGAAAAACTCTTCTGTGAGATACGAGTTAATATATACATTTCATGTCGTAAGAGACAGACCGTCCGACTAAGTCAGTACAGTTCCTGTTTAAAACATCTCATATATCCGTATATTCCTTCAAAGTGAGCGAAACACGTGCATACAATTATAAAACATTGTTTCTTCTCTATTTGAGTTGTAAATTTGTGTCATTTGTACAATGTTTAAACAGTATGTGTATTTAAAATATATGTCTAATGTTTTGTGAATAAATACCCTGTAGTGTATAGGTAGTTGATCGTTTGCCTTGTGTAGATTGTTAAAAGATAATGATAATATTGTTTAAGTTTCATTATCACTTCGTACATTTGCAATTTGATAATGTTTTGTCACACATTTATGTCGGTGGTTCGGATACGAATTTAGGAGAAGTGTTTCTTCGAACAATTGTTTAGGTATATGGTACAGAGGGAACACTCATTATTGCCAACACCACCTACGCCAAAACCACCGTTACATACATAATTAAAACAATACACAGAGGCTTTCATTGTTTTATTGGAAAAGACATGTCCCGTAATGATCCTGAATTAGACACGATATCGTTGGTTTTACACATGGTGTATTGATCTACCATTAAATATATAATCTTTATTGACAATCTTACCGCTCTGGTAACTGTTCAATGGTTAACTGCACTTAATCTCTGTATCGGAATTATCTTTATTAGTAATCTTTCATCTCAGGTGACTTTTGAAATGGTTTACTGCACGGTTGCTCTATATCGGGAGTTTGAGCGTAAGTACACACAAGTAAGTACGCGGTCACAACAGCGAGGTAACAGTACAGATGGATATACTAAGCTGAATTTGGCAGGATCTAAGAAATGATTGTTTCAATAGGCTTTTAAAATAACGTTGACGATGATGGAACTGAACGTTGGTATATTACATGCTTACACTCCAAATGCGTATTCAAACGCATTTATATTATTGCACAAAACCCAACAAAGAAATATTGCATGTTAATATCGTTATGTAGTTACTAGTTTGCAGTGGTGTACCATCATTCCATCGCAAAAGAAAAGTACTGTCATGCTATTTAGTAAGGCATACAACATGAAACAATATTGCAACTAAGGAGATCATGCCAATACTCCAAATTTAAACTAATTGGTTGTAACATGTTAACTTTTAAATATTTTCTCTGATGCACTGTCAAACGTTATATATAATATATATAATGGAATATTATTAAGCTGATGTGTGCTATTGATATGGTTTAAGTCGAAATTCAATTTAAAGAAAACTAACAACTAGTAATTAGTGTGATTACATATTGTAGAAATATGGTGACACCTTAAGGAAGCATACATTTATACGTGACTATGGTGACTCCTTAAGCTGTAATACATTTATACGTGACTATGGTAACACCGTAAATAATAATACATTTATGCGTGACAATGGTGACACCGTAAACAATAATACATTTATGCGTGACTATGGTAACACCGTAAACAATAATTCATTTACATGTATGTGTGACTATGGTGACACATTAAATAATAATAGATTTATACGTGACTATGGTAACACCGTAAACAATAATATATTTATGCGTGACTATGGTGACACCTTAAACAATAATACATTTTATGATTTATGCGTGACTATGGTGACACCTTAAACAATAATACATTTATGCGTGACTATGGTGACACCTTAAACAATAATACATTTATGCGTGACTATGGCGACACCTCAAACAATAAAACATTTATACATGACTATGGTAACACCGTAAACAATAATACATTTATGCGTGACTATGGTGACACCTTAAACAATAATACATTTATACGCGACTATGGTAACACCGTATACAATAATACATTTATGCGTGAATATGGTGACACCTTAAACAATAATATATGATTGCGTTACTATGGTGACACCTTAAACAATAATACATTTATGCATGACTATGGTGACACATTAAACAATAATACATTAATACGTGACTATGGTAACACCGTAAACAATAAAACATTTATATGTGACTATGGGGACACATTAAACAATAATACATGTACGTGTGACTATGGTGACACCTTAAACAATTCTACATTTATGCGTGACTATGGTGACACTTTAAACAATAATACATTTATGCGTGACTATGGTGACACCTTAAGCAATTATTCATGTATTGGTGACCAGTGTTCTCTTTTTAACCTATTGCGGGGATGTGTCTTTACACAAGTATTGAGACACTTGCTAAATGCTTGATTGGTCCGTACAACACGTGTGTTTTGCAAAACTTACTTCTCTCATCAATACTAGTAATTCTCATTGCTTTACACTACTTCTCAAACTATTGTATTCAAATCAGTTTTAATTATATCTGTTATCTTTATTTATCCTTTTTTGTTTTAAGAAAGACTTCTTAATAAATAAATTAAGTTAAACAAAACGATTGTAGAGGAATATAATTTGACTTTTGACATCCAAACATACCGAACGTTTCATATTGCCTATGTATCGTTGGAAATGTTTTGTAAATAACGTAACAAAATCGCACCAATAGCCGAGAATTCTAATGTAGCTCGTTAATATCTTAATTATTGTGGAAACAAGTAGTTTATGTACGTGCTGTATTTACTACATTGAGCCTTCACAATACCTTATAATATTCTCATAAAACCTATAATGAGAAATTAAAAACGCCTTCAACTTTTAATGAAAAGTTGCAGCCTAAAAGTAAAGTTTTGTAATTTGTATTGGTGAATTATGGGTGTAACGACATTGACACTTAGGCATTGGACGATGAGTCCCACATGTATACACACTGTGAAACTCCAGTTGCAATAGCATCAGAGCAATTTTATGATTTAGTTCCCAATTACTTTTTGCTTGGCAGGCACAACCATCATAATTATGTTTATTCGACCGTTCGTCCCTTTTCTGTCACTTATGTTAAGACAGCTTACGTTGAAAAACTCTTCTTGAGATCTGACTTAATAAATACATTTCATGTCGTAAGATACAGACCGTCCGACTAAGTCAGTACAGTTCCTGTTTAAAACATCTCATTTATCCGTATACTCACTTCAAAGTGAATGAAAAACCTGCATACAATTATAACACATTGTTTATGCTGTATTGAATTTGTGTCATTTGTACATTTTTAAACATTATTTTTTTAATTAAAATAATCGTCTTATATTTTGTGAATATAATGTCCTGTCCTTTATAGGTTGACCGCTTGCCTTGCGTTGAGGACTGGCGGATTGTTAAAAGATAATGATATTGGGGTTTGTGTTTCATTATCACTATTCGTACATTTGCTATTTGATAATGGTTTGTAACACATTTATGTCGGTGTTTCGCAAACGAATTAAAGAGAAGCGTTCCTTCAAAAATTGTAAAGGGATATGGTACAGAGTGAACAATCATTATTGCCCACACCACTTACGCCAGAACCACCGTAACTAATACAATTAAAAAAATACACAGACGCTTTCATTGTATAATTGGAAAAGACGTGTCCCGTAAGGAATCTGAATTAGACATTATAATCCATCGTTGTTTTTTTTGTTTTAACAAGTGAGAACGAATTTGTGTTCCTGGCTCAAGAAATGTCTGGTTCCTCCGCGATCCACATGGTATTTTGATCCACCATTAAATATATTATCTTTATTAAAAACTTTCCTCTCTGACGAATGTTCAAGGTTTTTCTGCACTAATGCTCTGTATCGGTATTTTCTTAATTTATAATCTTTCATCTCAGGTGACTTAAAAATGGTTTACTGCACTGTTGCTGTATATCGGGAGTTTGATCGTAAGTACATACAAGTATGTACGCGGTCACAACAGCGACGAAAAAGTACAAAAGATATACTAAGCCGGACTTGGCAGGATCTAACAAATGATTGTCACAATAGACATGTAATAATAATAATATTACACACAACGAAACAAAGTGAATATTGTATAATAATATCATAATATAGTAACTAGTGCGCAGTTGTGGAAAAAACATGAAACAATGTTGTAAATAAGGTTATCGGAACAATATACAACTTTTAAATAAGGGTGGTCGGTAGTCGAGTAGAAAAACACTGGGTTACCGTTCCAGCGGTCGTGGGTTCAATCCCTTGTCGGGGCACTGGAAATTTCAGAAATGCTTCAAGTGTTTCCCACCAAAATAGAGATGTACTGGTATGAAACCCAGGTAATTCTCGCGTGTATCGGTGCTATACACTGAGCACGTAAAAGAACCAAGGGATCTATTCGCAAAGAGCTAGGGTATCGCACCCGGTTTCCTTGTATCTCAAAAACTGTCTCTTATACCCGCTGTCTCTTCAGCAAAACCAAAGGACCCCATTGGAAATAAGTGCTTGCACTTTCATGGGTTATCCTTGACTGCAAGGTAAAAATAAATACATACATACATACAACTGACTGGTGTAAAGACTGTTACTATTGCATATTTTTACAAATGTACTGTCAAACGAACTAATTTATTTAAACAATGGATTGATATTAAGCTGCTGTGTGTTATTTATCAGGTTAAAGTAAAAACTCGATTTAATGAAAACCAACAACAAGTAATTAGCGTGATTACACATTGCAAAAATATGGTGATACCTTGAGCAATAGTACATTTATGCGTGACTAGTTTTCTTTTTGAACATGTTTCGGGGCTGTGGCATCATGAACGTATCTAGACACTTTCTAAATGATTGAGTTATCCATGTAACTAAAATATTGTGCACAATTGCTGTTTAGATAAATCATCGTCGCTTTAAACAACCCATCAACACAAAATGTACATCGCACACCTTTTTAACAAATTGATCGGTAAAAGGAGGATACTATATGGGGCGTTTTCAAAATCCCTTTGCACGGGGGACCTTCTTCCAGTTATAATGATATATTTTCAGCTGCGTTTTAAATAAGTTGAGTTCAAAGTAATACGGTTTAAAAGCAATGTAATTTGCCCTGTGTCATCCAAACATACCACACGTTTCACAATCATTATGTATACTTCGAAACTCGTGAAAATAAGAAAATGATACCAAAAGCCACGAATGCAAATCTAGCTCGGCAATATGACAATGCGTGTGGAAAAAACCCAGGGATATTGGGCGAATATCTTAGTTTACAACGAAAGAGAATTCGAATTAACGTGAAGTCCTTATCACAATTTTGGAAAGGTCTAAATATTAAAGATGTATGTGGTGTGCTATGTAGCATAATATATGTAAGCATTATGTAACATTTTAATATATACCTTTTTGTAACAAAACAACCAAAACTTGAAATGCGATGAGTATATCGCGTAATTTATTTTCCGCATCATACGCTATACTATGTGTGATTTTACCTCCAGAAAACAAGCATATGAATGTTTGAAAGATTGATGGGTTAATAAGCACTCTGGTAGAAACGGACCGATGTTATATAACATGAGCTGTTCAACTCGGTATTGTAATGACTGATTGTAAATCAATAATAACTCGTAAACGCTTTCGTAATAAAATTAAAGCCAGCATTCATTTTCCAGAAAGCTTTTAACTGATTTCATATTTTAGCGCACATTAAGCAGAAAGCCACACGAGCGTTCAATAAACCTTAGCGCATGTGTGGTGCGACGTAAAACTGTTATTTTTAAAAATGAAAGGGGAAGAAATGTGTGTATGCAAATATTTAGCTCTCTGTGCTAGCAATTATTATTGTGAGTCATAAGAATGGGGTATGCACGCTTAAATAGTTCAATATTGCATTTGTGTCTACCTTATACGAATAATTCATAACAACACTGTATAACAAGCATAAACGTTAAGCTGAGGAGTTTGTTGTCATTATTTTGTTCGGTCAACCGTATACATATGTATTTATTCATATTTGATGTTGAGCATTTTGGTCACACGTGATCACTTTTCGGATGTTGTTGATAAGTCAGGAATAAATTCCCTCATATCAGTATATCTTTGTAAACAGGTGATTAATAGTACGTGTTTTGATCGAACAATAATAAAAACGTGTAACAGTATTAACGATTTCTGCACAAAATATTGTCATACAGCAGCGTTATGGATCATTCGGAATAGAATTATGTTGTAATTGTACGAAAAAAACTTCAAAAGTGTCTCATCAGGATTCAAATACGGCGATTAATATACATCAAACAATCTGTTAGCTGAAAAATGTTTATGCGTTTAATCGATGTGTGATGTTCTGTACGCATGCATTCGTTCTCATTTTAAAACAACAAGCCAACGAAGAATTCTAAGATAAAGTTATATTAATGGCTTCCTGCATGTATATTTAAGATGAATTTGAAATTCCCTGTTGGAAGCTTGACTACTGGTATTGTGCGAACAAATTTTGTTTATGCATGTTTGAACGTGACAACAAAATGTTTGTCATAGTTTACAGACAACGTGACAACAAAATGTTTGTCATAGTTTACAGACAGAACCAAATATACCAATCAAACTGCTGGATGCTTCCAAAGTATACATTGTATACAAAGAACCGAAATGACACTAATGACTTGTATGTTTCCGGTTTAATGAAAATTACCGATGCTCTTGAATGTAGTAACATTTTGTTCTGTTAATAGATAATAATCAATCACATTCATTGAATAATGTCAATGAAAATCATTTTTACGCATTTCGTCCATTTTTTTTTTAACAGAGCGCTAAAATAAACACATATTTATAAGGTCTAAATGCTCCCCACCTTCCCGCTAGCTAGCGCATTATAATTTGAACCTAAAAAGCCCTGGTTCGAATACTGAAACAACTTTTTTATTCTTTTTTTCCCTTAATATACGAAGGTTATATTGTTCTAGATATTGTAGTTTTGGCCGTCAATGCGTTTAATTGCAGTTGTCAAATCAGAACATTTAACTGGGCGTTTAATTTTTTAATTTTTAATTTTTTATAAACACAACACAATTACACCTTTAAAATGAATTGTGTGCGTTTCATGTAATAACAGTTGCACAGACAGGGCGTGCGCATGCATTTTGAACTAGCTGCTCAGTTAAGCGTATATAAGTAACATAATTGTGTGCAAATGGCTGATTCAGAACAATAAGGAAATGTGTGGAACACGACGTGGACATGCGCGCGAATTGTAGCAATAGGTCAAATCACATGACCCTCAAGCCAAAAACAAAAACGGAACGTTATTGTATTCTGCACACGCGTACTTTTCAGAACTGAACTATTTAAGAAAGTGTCATAAAATGATAGAAAGTTTTAAAGTAATATACTGGCTGTCAACAATCACCTTAAAACACGCGACTGTGTGCTAGAGGATTAATTGTATAACTCACCATACCATTGACAAAGTATTCTTTCTCTTTTTCAAGGTTGACTGACAATTTGAACAATACGGCACGTTAGGGAATGCGTAAACGTCTTTTTTTTTGTATTTATTGTATACATTTTACCAAACAAAAGCAAACACCAATATTCAACCATATCAAAAACAAAACTCAATAAGTGGATGTCATCGTGCAGGATATTGGACCGTACCCGCCTCATGCGAGGCATGAAAGTTCCGCGTTTGATTCGCGGTTACAAACGAGATTGGACATATTACAGTATTTCGGAACGTATGCGGTTCCTACGCGTCTAAGGCTGCATTATGTGTGGACCCGGGGTGTGTTTTAGTACGTACTCCTACCTTATAAACTTTCAAGACTCACGAAAGTTGGGAAAATTGACATTTGCAGATTTTTTTATCTTTCAAGTATGTCAAATAGGATAGACATGTTTTCCAATAGAGAATGTTTTTTCGTTGTCGGGTGATGAAAGTGCGTTCAATTCTCCGAAAATATCGTATTTTTTAAATAGCCTCAATATAGTGCGTCACAGCGATGACGTAGAAATATATATACAGGCACACGATTCAATGTACATGTAATTGAATTACTTTGAAACGATTTTAATACTCTAAGCTCCGTGAAAAATTGATCAATATTCTGTTTACAAAAAAGCTTAAATGAATAATTTATGTTTACTCAAAAGGTTGTTTCTTAACATCTTATTCCAATGCATAAAACAAATGGATTAAAATATTTTATCCTACAGCTAAATCATTTTATAGAACACAATATGACCCATAAAGAAAAGATAAGGTTTATCCCACACCCCTTTTTCCCACACCTATATGGACTATTTTTTTGCCTTTCACTCCTAGTTCATTTGTTCTTAAATTTGGATGTATACATGAAATGGATGTTTACTGTTTTAAATAAATATACCGTTTATAAATGAAAGCCGTAAGTTATCAATCCAATGTAGCGTTTCTTTTAAATTCGTTTTGCTTAAGAAAAAAATGATCCAACGGGGGATTGAACTAGGGTCTCTCGCGTGGTAGCAAGCCACTCTAACCGCAAAGCTTTAGTGCTCACCCGATTGCGTAACTGCTTGAATTCGAAAGACCATATTTTACGACACAGTTGACGAACTCACTTGATTGCGTCATTCAGGTCATTGGGTACGCAGTCGTTTAACAAGTCAACGCGTGTGTGCGTTTACGATGGATTATTATAATATTATGAATGTGAATAACAGTGTTGGGATTTAAAACTGGAATGAAACTGGTGATACTGCATTTTCGATTTCATTAAAATGTCGAATGTACTAAAATAACGCGATGTTTTGTTGAACAATTGATGAAAATGTAAGAAAAGTGTCAGTGAATTGTTCTTTAACTTTTCGAAGGAAATCGATGTTGAATTAAAAGGGTAATTTCTTTGATGAAAAAGTCGTTCATTTGTGAGTCGATCAAAAAATGCTATCCACACGGAATTGCCTGCTTACATCAAGTGCTTTAAAATGGAAAAGTTGGATGGCGATGAAGAAATGTGCGCAGAATTAAAACTCACATGGAAGCAAATTAAACTTGACAAAAATAAACATGGTTATTACTCAACTTCGGTGAGAAGAACAAGAACCAGTAGATATTTTACTTTTTTATGTCAGTTAGTGAAAGGTGTCTAAAGAAGAGTTGTTTATAGACTAAAATTACCAATATCGGCGGGGATAAATGCTTAATCATGTTTCAAGGCAGCCATTTTTGTTTTTGGTATTTTACAGTGGTAAAACAAGAATTGTAGTTTAAACAAAACCGTCTGTGTTCTACTTGAGTGTGTAAGTTATCGAACGCTGATCAAATTTGAATCGAGGCATATAGCGATATTTTGTCTCGTTAATCTTCTTTTTCGAGGAATTCTTAAGGACTATTTCGAGTTCCGTAAACGGAATAGATCACAATTAATATTACTACGTTATGTTAGATTCAGTAAATTTAATCTGTTTTTGCTTTAATTTTAGCAATTTAAGACTACAATTTTGATTGCATCAGGAATAAATTAAATATACTCAAAAATAGTGTAGGATAAATAGAATACTATGTTAGTGTGATTGTGAACTTGAATTTATCCCACTCGTCTCAGAAAGCCTTACAAGGCTCGGCAAGCCTCGCCGTGTTAGCCTTTCTTCAACTCGTGGTATAGATTCAAGTTCACAATCACACTAACATAGTATTCTCTATACATTACCGGGGGGAATTCTTATGTACTGCTCACTACCCAGTGAAAAACCTGTAAAATGGCACAGATACTGGTATTTTAAGTATACAGCTTTGACTGAATAAAATAATAACATATTAAGTATGCATTCTATACCCCATGATGTTTTTCTCTTTTATTTTGTTTGTATTCAAATTCAAATACCAGTACCCATGTTATTTCACAGGGTATACCTGTATTATTGAGGAATGTACATATGCGTTTTATTTATCCTGTGTGTATTATAATGTACATGGGTATTTTCATCAAAGACTATATTTATTATGCATTTTGTTCATTAAATATGTTTTATGAATTGCTAAAGGCGCATACTTTTAAATGAGGTAAAGTAATAAGCACAATTTACCTACACACATTGCCCACTGTTAAGATGTTAATACGGGTCTATATGTTGACATAAATATTCTTACATGCACATACTGTAATCCAAGCATTAATTAATCAATATTTTGTGATCTCTATTTTAATTTATTATTGAATGAAAACCCGATTCTGCAAACCCAGATGCTTTCCAGTTATTTCATTGCGCTTTGTATGTGTAATCTGATTAATGTTTCATTAACCTCGACATAACAAATACATTATATGTTGGTGCCTAGCCACGCGGGAAATGAGAAGACTGAATTAGAACGAATGCTATCATGCCAGCGTATAATGTATAACAAAGGTTGAATAAGTGCCCATAGTGAAACCTGCGCTATTCTGAACATTGATCGGTTATTGATATGTGTAAGTTCAAAAATAAAAAATGATGCGAATGTTTTGAAGTATCAAAATACTGTCAGTATTGAAACAACCATTTTACAATCAGCAATTGCTTATAGATAAGATTTGTTTTATGTACCAATATACAGGAAGAATACTCCAAAGACAGATATTAAATACACTAGCTCATATACGTTCTCTACAAATGAATTTCGACCTGCGACGTGCCATACGAATGATCATGTCTTCAAGATCTATACATCTCACAAGAATGCGGATCATTTGCAAAAACTTACGATTAAACAAACTGTCAAAAGTTATATAAAAACCCTGCGGGATCAACACACCCAGTATCTTTGTAATAACTAGTTATAGCCGGTATGGTAAAGAACTGAAACAAAGAAAACGCATTATTACTTATTAATGAACCTTTTAAGTTATCAAAGACAATCAATTTTCAGAATCAAGTGACTTCAATCTGGTTTCTATATTTAATGCGATATCGCTT
Source organism: Dreissena rostriformis (assembly GCA_007657795.1). Lineage (NCBI taxonomy): Eukaryota > Metazoa > Mollusca > Bivalvia > Myida > Dreissenidae > Dreissena > Dreissena rostriformis. The sequence goes on along the minus strand of VMBQ01000009.1, from coordinate 38,639 downwards.
TGTTGTTTATACGCATTCGTTCGTGAATCATCTCTGATACTAGGCGCTTTTCGCATTTGGCTGTTTCGCCGTTGAATTATTTATTGCCATCCCGTGTTTTTTCCTGTATCGTGGGACACATTATCTAAAATATAATCATTGTTTCCGCCATTGATATCGACTTTATACACAACGTTAGTTATTCGGTAGAAAGAACACGGGGAAATATAGTGACTGTATCAGAAACAAAAGCCTTCAAATCTTGTAGGTGAGTAGTGACAATCATAGTTGAATGTGGTGTTCTTACACGGACAGGAAGGTGGAATAATCATTTATCTAAATGAAATAAAACCACAACAATGCCATTAAAAGCCTATGAATATTGATCAAATGTTTTTACATAAAATGCAATTTGTCAATTCATTCAATACTCATCGATTTTGTCATACAAACAAATTATAATTAATCTAAAAATCAGCTTACACTGTTTTCAATTAAAAATCAATGTATTATTGATCATATAAGTATTGCAATAACTGATTAGCAGTTATGACATGAACATTTACACGAATTGTCCTGTTGATAAGGGTAAATGATTGATCGTAGCACTCAATATTTCGTTTGTGTTATTCGCTTTAACCTTGTGCATTAAGGGGCTACTTTCGTAAAATGTTCAAGTTTATACATGTTACAAGACTCCGGGATCAATATCAGTGATGATGAAACCCCTGCAATTACTTTATCTCCTTCTAATTTAATAGTTAAGTGTACCCATTTAAATATGCGTGTACTGGATGGAGATAAAGTTGGTTCCTTGTTCCTAGTTTCTTATTCTTTATTCGAAATAGGAATAAGAAACAGTTGCTTATTTATTATTCAAACTTAATACATTTAAAATAAGCTTTTTAAATAAATAATACATACAATTCTTAAGTAAACCAAACAAACACAACAAAACGTAATTTAATTCATGAATTAATCCACGAATTAGGAATCAGAAACCAGTCCCATATTCCGTTTTTGAACCGAATAAGAAACCGCTGTACACAATTTGGGTCTTTTTTCTTGATATTGAAATAATTTATTCACACAAAAATCATGCCGATAAACTTTCTTTTCAACAATGTACGTGTTTGACTGTCAACAAACAGTGTGTTTATGCAACGGAAGAAAGATGTCACTGGTGGATATAGCTGTTTTATGCAATCCGTTGTGAACAAACAATTAGGAAAAGGCCTCCAAAGTACGTTAATGTATAAATTCTCATATGTTTTCTGTTTTTCATAACGTTGCAAATTGAGTTTAAGAGTCACTAAACGTATATTAAGAACACAAGATAAATGATTTGATTTTATTAAAAAAAATGTGAAAGGTTGATACAATCATAACATAAATAGATGCTATCAATCTTTTCAATAACACTTAAATATTTATGTTGAAAATGTTAACCGCGAACGTTCAATATTGACCGAGCTTTCATCATTTCCAAGCAGTTTATCTGGTTATTGAATACTCGAGGTCGAAGGTCACAAACAAAAGTGTGACAAACATTTATTTAAATGTAGGGTGTAATTATAACTTACTAACGTATCCACCGATGAAATCTTTTTGGGTTACAGAGCCATTGTCTTCTCACTGACATTGTGTATGTATAAATCTTCGAAAGAACTATGAATGTTTTGTTTTGTGGTATTTTCAGGTATATGTATCAATTTATTTCCTTAATGTATCATTAACGTGTAATTAAACAAAGATGGCATACCTAATTTTCCAGCTGGCATGACAAGTATAATGCAAACCGCAATACGATTGTTAAAGCAGTACAATAACATATTTTTACTTTTCAAGACGTATGCTATGAACAAAACAGATACCCACCGACCTTTGTCTAAAAGACATGTGTCCTCTGATGCAGTGTTTATTACTCTCGATGGTTTGATACATTGTAAAGTAGTTTCAACCTTATTTTGCATAAACTATTAAATAAACGTAAAACGAATACTACGATGAAAACCTGTATTCGTGCAGGCATGCAATGGTATCCGTTAGACTTGCATTACATAATATAGACTTTATGTAGCTGCATTTGTATAGATGATTTCGATACAAAACTAATACATGATATTTACAATAATTTATATACGTATTGTGTGGTTCTTAAAATGTCATTCTGGCTTCCTTTAACAACCAGTGTATGTTTTTCTTAAACATTCTAGCACAGAGATATTATGATATTCAGTTTTGTGAAGATCAAAGGCAGAAGTAGTTTATGTACGTGTTTTATTTACCACACTAAGCCTTGAAAATACCTTAAAATATGTGTATACAATCTATACCGAGAAATTAGAAATGTCTTCGACTTTCAATGAAAAGTTGCAGCCTAAAAATAAAGTTTGTGTATTTTTTATTAGTAACTTATTACGACGAGTCACATATACATACACACTGTGAAACGCCAGTTCATTAGCAACAGATCATTTTTATTATTAGAGTTACTTACCAATTACTTTAGGCTTGGCAGACACAACCATTATTTTAATATTTAATCGACCGTTCGTCCCTTTCCTGTCACTTATGTTGAAACACTTTTCTGTGAGATATAAGATTATATAGACATTTCACGTCGGAAGATACTGACCGTCCGACTAAATCAGAACAGTTCCTTTTTAAAACATCTCATATATCCATGTATTCAAAGTGTGTGAAAAACGTGCATACAATTATGACTCATTGTTTATTCTGTATTGGAGTTGTAAATTTGTGTCATTTGTACTTTTTTTTTAAACATAATTTTAAAATTAAATATACGTCAAATGTTTGGTGAATATAATGTCCTGTACTGTATAGGTAGTTGATCGCTTGCCTTGGGTTGAGGACTGGTGTATGGTTAAAATATAATGATAATGTTGTTTTAGTTTCATTATCACTTTTCGTACATTTGCTATGTGATAATGTTTCGTCACACATTTTTGTCGGTGGTTCGCATACGAATTAAGGTGCAGTGTTCCTTCGAACAATTGTTAAGGGATATGGTACAGAGGATACAATCGTTATTGCAAACACCACCTACGCCAGAAGCACTGTAACTTATTCAATTAAATAAATACACAGACGCTATAATTGTATAATTGAAATAGACATGTCACATTAGGATCCTGAATTAGAAACGATATCGTTGGTTTCCCACATGGTGTATTGATCTTCAATTAAATATATTATCTTTATTGACAATCTAACCTCTCTGGTAACTTTTCAATAGTTTACTGCAGTAATTCCCTGTATAGGCATTAACTATATTAGTAATCTTTCATCTCAGGTGACTTTAACAATGATTTACTTCACTGTTGCTCTGTATCGGGAGTTTGATCGTAAGTACATTTAAGTAAGTACGCGGTCACAACAGCGAAGAGTACAAAAGATACACTAAGCCGGAGTTGGCAGGATCTAAGAAATGAATGTCACAAAAGGCTTTTAATATTTATACTATTACACAAAACGCAACAAAGTGAATATTGTATAATACAATCATAATATAGTAACTAGTGCGCAGTTATGGTGAACATCATGAAACAATATTGTAATTAAGGTTATCGGAACAATATTACAACTTTTAACTGATTGTCGTAAACACTGTAATAATTGCATATTTTCACACATGTAATGTCAAACAAAATATTTTATTTAAACAATGGATTAATATTAGGCTGCTGGGTGTTATTCAAGTAAAAACTCGATTTAAGAAAAACCAACAACTGGCTACAAGCGTGATTACACATTGCAACAATATGTTGATACCTTGAGCAATAATACATTTATGCGTGACTAGTTTTCTTTTTGAACCTATTTTTGGGCTGTGACATTACAAAAAATATCTATCACAGTTTCTAAATGATTGAGTTGTCCATGTAACTAATATATTGTGCAAAATTGCTGTTCGCATAAATCCTCGTCGCTTTAAACAACCTATCCATACAAAATTAAGATCGCACACCTATTTAACAAATTGATCGGTAAAGAGGACATTCTATGGGGCGTTTTCAAAATCTCTTTCCACGGGGGACGTTCTTCCAGTTAAAATGATATCTTTTCAGCTGCGTTTAAATAAATTGAGTTCAAAATATTACGGTTTAACTGAATTTATTATGCCCTGTGTCATCAAAACATACCAAACGTTTAACAATCATTATGTATACTTGGAAACTCGTGAAAATAAGAAAATGATACCAAAAGCCACGAATGCAAATCTAACTCGGCAATATGACAATGTGTGTAAAAAACAGGGATATTGGGCGAATATCTTAATTTACAACGAAAGAGAACTCGAGTTAATTTGAATTTTAAGCACAATTGTGCAAAGGTCTAAATATTAATGACGTATGTGGTGTGTAATGTAGCATAATATATGTAAGCATTATGTAACATTTTAATACATACCTATTTGTAACATAACAACCAAAACTTAAAATGCGATTTGTATATTGCGTAATTTATTTTCCGCATCATACCCTATACTTTGTGTGATTTTCCGTCCAGTAAACAAGCATAGGAATGTTTGAAAGATTGATGGGTTAATCAGCACTCTGGTAGAAACGGAGCGATGATATTTAACATTAGCTGTTCAACTCGGTATTGTATTGACTGATTGTAAGTCAATAATAACTTGTAAACGCGTTCGTAATATACTTTAAGCTAGCATTCATTTTCCAGAAACCGTTTTACTGATTTTCATTTAGCGCACATTAAGAGGAAAGCCACACTATCGTTCAATAAATCTTAGCGCATTTGTGGCGCGACGTAAAGCTGTCATTTAAAATCATGAAAACGGGAAGAAATGTTTGTATGCAAAGATTTAGCTCTCTGCGCTAGCAATGATTAATTGTGAGTCTTAAGAATGGGGTATGAACGTTGAAATAGTTTAGCAGTATGGACATCAGCATGACACATTGCATTTGTCTTAACCTCGTACAGATAATTAATAACCACACTGTTTGATAAGCCTTAACTTTAAGTTAATGGATTCTGTGGTATCATTAGGTCTGGCCAACCGTATACACACATATATAGTCATTTTTGATGCTGAGCCTTTTGGTCACACGTGATCATTTGGCGGGTGTTGTTGATTTGTCAATTCCATCATATCAATATATCTGTGTAAACACTTGATTAATATTACATGTTTAGATAGAAAAGTAATACAAACGTGTAACCGTATTAACGATATCTGCATAAAAGAATTGCCATTAAGCAGCGTTATGGTTCAGCCGGAATGGAAATCTGTTGTTATTGTACGATAAAAACTTCGAAAGTTTCTCATCAGCTATTACACGATTTAATATCGATTAATATACATCAAATATGTTTTAGCTTATTATTTTTTTTGTTCCTTTAAACGATGTGTGAGGTTCTGTACGCATGCATGCGTTCTCATTTTAAAACAACCAGCTAACGAAGGATTCTAAGATAAACGTATGTTAATGGCTGCATGCATGTATATTTCAGATGAATATAAAATTCCCTATTGGTAGCTTGACTACTGGTATTGTGCGAACAAGTTTCGTTTATGCATGTTTAAACGTGACAACACAGTGTTTGTCATAGTTTACAGACAGAACCAAATATACCAATAAAACTGCTGGATGCTTCCAAAGTATACATTGTATACAAACAACCGAAATGACACTAATGACTTGTATGTTTCCGGCTTAATGAAAATTACCGATGCTCTTGAATGTAGTAACATTTTGTTCTGTTCATGGATAATAATCAATCACGTTCATTGAATAATGTCAATGAAAATCATTTTTGACGCGTTTCGTCCATTTTCTTTAATAACAGAGCGCTAAAATAATCACATATTAATATGGTCTAAATGCTCCCCCATCTTCCCGCTAGCTAGCGCATTATATACTAATTTGAACCTTAAAAGTCCTGGTTCGAATCCGGAAAAAAACTTTTTTATTCTTGTTTTTTTCTTAATATTCTTACCTTTTGATTGTTCTAAGTATTGTAGTTTTGGCCATCAATGCGTTTAATTGCAGTTTTCAAATCAGAACATTTAACACGGCGTTACATTTTTTCTTAACACAACACAATCCCACCTTTAAAATGAGCATCAATACCTTGTGTACGTTTTATATCTTATTAGCACAGACACAGCATGCGCAAGCATTGTTAGCTAGCCTCTAAGTTAAGCGATTTATTAGTCAAATGATTCTATGAACATTGCTGATGGAGGGCAATGCAGGAAATGTATGGAACATTAAGTTGACATCACGACTTGCAGCAATCCGTGAAGCCCAATGAAGTAAGCTATTGATGTAATATTATCATTAGCATATGTATATATATATGTATATGTGTGTATATGTGTGAATGTGTGTATATGTAGGTATGCATGTGTGTATATGTATGTGTGTATGTGTGTGTGTGTGTGTGCGAATGAATATGTATAAATATATATGTGTGTGTATGTGTGTATATATATATATATATATATAT
>VMBQ01000009.1:0-29343 GCA_007657795.1 Dreissena rostriformis | reverse complement strand
TATATATATATATTACATTTTTGTAGGATCATTAGAGTTGCAGCTTTCTTAGATAACAAACCTGATTTTCTAGCTGGGATTACATTGATTATGTAAACCACAACATGATTGTTACAGCTGTACAAGAAAACACCAATGGTTTTAAATACGTTTGCGATCGAACACAATAGAAATCCATCGGCCTTTGTCTCAAATGCATCTGTCATCTGATAAATTTGTCATAACTTTCGACTGGTCCATACATTGTTAAATATTTTCCAACTTATTTTGCATAAAACAATTTATGAAAGTTAAACGAAACGTATGATGAAAACGTGTATGCTGGCAGGCATGTAAAGGTATCTTTAAGACTCGAATCACATAGTAACGACGTTCAGAATTTGTATACATTATTTCGATAGAATACAAATACTTTATATTTTTTTAATTTTTATATCAGTATTTTTTTGTTTAATATCATTCTTATTTCTTTAGCAACCAGTTCATGTTTTTCTTCGACATTATTGTAGAACAGTGATAACACGACATCCATTTTGGTGTAGATATAAGAGCGAAGTATTTTATTTTAATGTTGTATTAACCTAATTGCGCCTTCAAAATACCTGATTATATTTTCGAACAATCTATGAGGAAACATTAAAGGGACTGTAAACCACGAATGACGAAAAAAGAAAAGTTCTGAAATACCGTTTTTTTTACAACTATTAGTTTATATTAATTAAAATATCACAACTGGTATATAACCTTTCTTTAAAAAAGTTTATTTTTTATTTTTACTTTATTTTTTTATTTAATGATTTTTAATGAGTATGTCTACCAGGTAACTACCAGTTACTTATAAAAAACGCAAGTAGATTAATCATCATCGTCACGTGGTAAACCCAGGTATGCAAATTGTGCATGCGTAGTGAATTGTATATATTTAATATATAAAATGATCAATCTACTTGCGTTATTCAGAGTGTTTATATAGTTATCTCACCTATTTTCGCGATGTACTTTCGATTTCACGTCGCGAAATTTTATTACCGAATATACTGAAAATATGAACTTTTTACAAGTTATGTAATATACCAGTCGTGATATTTTAATCAATATAAACTAATTATTCTATATCCAATAAATTCATCCAATGGGCATTCTTCATATGTACCATGTGACCGTCCAATATATTCCGGTATTGGATCCAAAAAGTCTGTATTTTTTCCAAAGTGGACAGTTGAGTACAAGTGCACTAAGTAATTGTTTTATAACGATAAAAGCCGTTACCGAGAAAAAGTATCCGAATGACAATTATCGATTCACACAGGCGATATTTAGATTTGTTTGTCTCCTTTTAATACTTTCCTATTTAAAATATGAGAGGAAATAAAAAAAAACGAATCGAGAATGTGATATTTAATTTATTTTCATTGTTAGAAATTAAAAAAAAACTGCAAAAGAAAGTGATATTGTTATTGTTAGAAATTTAAAACAAATATGCAACAGCAAAACAAAAAATCAATTTTATTTACCTCAATGACAACTTTAATCCAATGCTAGCCTAATAACAACTAAGTTACAATTATATGCACTTCCATTTTCCATTTTCTGTTCTTCCATCCATTTATCGAAATGTATTTTAAACCACACTATTTGTTGATAGCGTTTGTAACACATGCTAACTATTCTGACCCAAAAAACAATTTACGAATTCGTAATCCTGTCGGAGCGAGTTGTTTTATTTCTATCGAAGTTAACAATTATGCATGACAAACACACAATCCGAAATACGTTTTGCCTTTTGGATTCGTTCAATGCTTAAAAATGATATTATGTGTTACTAGATCTATTAAACACTACCACCTCCATATTGTTGTCCCTAAATGCAGAGTCTTGCTTATACTAGTATATTTCGTCAGAGAAATGACGTCACACGAGATACGTCATAAATTGCGTAATCAATGAATGAAAATAAAAATACGGATGGCTGGTTTGGTAATGAGGATATTGAATAAAAAAGCTTATTAGACGTTTAAACTGACTGTACAATACGTGATATATTTGGACTCGCACACAGTTTGAAGTCATATTGAACTCGCCTTACGGCTCGTCCAATATGACTTCATAATGTGTGCTCGTCCAAATATATCTCCGTATTGTACAGTGAAACGTCTAATAACCTATAATAATTGTAAAAAATACGGTATTTTAGAATTTTTCTTTTTTCATTATTCGTGGTTTACAGTCCCTTTAAAAAATGACTTCAAAATTCAATGAAAAGTCCGATGAACCTGAAGCCATATTCAGAAACGTAATGGCATTTAGTTCTGCACGTGCGTACTTTCGGTATTTAATAAAGTTCCATTGAAAACTAGAACTTGTTTAACGTAGTATAATGGCTGAAAACAATCAACTTAAAACACGCGCCCGTGTGCTAGAGGATTGATTGTTTTTTTAGACACCATGACATTTACAAAGCATTGTTCTCTTTTTAAAAACTGACACTTTGAGCAATACTTCAAGTGAGCCGATTGCGTAAACGTCTCTTTTAATCAATTTTATTGATGGTACCAACTAATATCAAACACTTATATTGAACCAAACACCAACGAAAATCAACAATGGGATGTCATCGTACAGGACATAGGACCGTAATCGCCTCCTGCGAGGCACGAAAGTTCCGCGTTTGGTTTGCGATTCCAGATGAGATTGGACATACTAGTACATTTCGGAGTTTATGAGGTCCCAATGTATCTAAGGCTGCATTATGTGTGGATGCGTGGTGTGTCCCAGCACTCCTTCTACCTTATTAACTTTCTGGAGTCACGAAAGTTGGGAAGAATTGTGAATAAACTGAAAGATTTTCAAGTTAATGTACTTGAGTCCATATAGACGAAGCATAAATATTTAAATATTTATTGTCAAATTGACAGTTAAATGATGTATTTACTACCACACACAAAAGCAGCATTGAAGTGATTTGATAACATTCATTTAAACGTTGATGGCTTTCGATAGGTTTTTATTTATTAACGGACTCGTAATATAATTATAAGATATAAAATACATAAAGTATAAGATACATTTTATCTTCCAGAAAGATTCTTGCCGAAATACCATCCCAGAGGAAACACAGTCAGACGTTTCCATTAACACTGAATAAAGATCTTAGGTTATAATATGTGTATTACATAAAGATCCTGATACAATTTCTCTGAAAATGTCTTTGAAAATAAAATTAAAGAACATGTTTGCTACTTAAAAAGGGCATGTCCAACTAGATTGTTAAATTGGTTTCAAATTGAGTAGTATATATTAAATTATTGAAAAGATATCGTACATAAGTACAAAATCATTTTCTTTACAAATCCAAGCTTATCCCATAAGAAACAGCAATACAATATATTTTACCATTTAATGACGTAAAGCACATTATGTGTTAACTTATTTGTGTTCATATGAATCCGCAAAAGTAATTGTGTGTATTCATTTTATTTTATCGATGAAGATTCTTAAAGGGACTGTCAACCACGAATGACGAAAAAAGAAAAGTATTAAAATACTGTATTTTTTAGAATTATTAGTTAATATTGATTAAAATATCACGACTGGTATATTACATTACTTGAAAAAAGTTCATATTTTCAGTATATTCGGTAGTAAAATTTCGCGATGTTAAATCGAAAGTACATCGCGAAAAAAGGTGATATAACGATATACACACTATAAATAACGCATGTAGATTGATCATTTTATATATAAAATATATACAATTCACTACGCATGCACAATTTGCATTCCTGGGTTTACCACGTGACGATGATGATCAATCTTCTTGCGTTATTTATAGTCAACTGGTAGTTACCTGGTAGACATACCACGAAAAATGTATTACCGAATATACTGAAAATATGAAAACTTAGCAACTTTTTTCAAGAAATGTAATATACCAGTCGTGATATTTTGATCAATATAAACTAATAATTGTAAAAAAAATACAGTATTTTAGAACTTTCCTTTTTTCGTCAATCGTGGTTGACAGTCCCTTTAAACGTTTAAGTATTGGGCAAGTATCATGCTCATATTTCACGAATCACGATAGAGCATAATCATCATCATAATATGATGACGTTTTGGTCCGGGTTTGCGTTCTTTTATATAATAAGTATTGTTTGAATTACCATATTATCGGAAAATATACGACCTGTAAATAAAGTAAATACTCGCACAATTGGCAGATTGTTGATATAATAGTTTATGCATGAAGATGACACTATTCTCTAGGGTTACTTCAACATTGCATAATAAGTATCGCGCATGGTTCGGATCAATGGTGGAAAAATACAAACCGTTGAAAAACATTAGAAACACTTATAGTATTCCAGACAGAAAATCTAACGAAACTGGAGCAAAAAGTCTCAGAAATTCCGGACTTAAAACGCAAAACGGAAATCGCGAATACAAATGTCAAGACCCTCCAAACCGACGTCAAAAAGCTAAGCGCAAAAGTGGAAGAATATGACCAAACAGTACAACAGTACAGCGATATTTGCGACGGAATTACCGGAAACAACAACGACTTTGGCAAGCGCATTTCTAGTATAGAACAAGAAATCGGCCGGTTGCATTGTGCGCGCGATAAAATAACGAGAAAACTTCAACACACAGAAGAACGTGTAACGGACGTGCCATGGCGAAAACCTCTTGTTCTGCGGCATACAAGAAGCAACAAACTACTCCACAGAAGGAGAAAACTGTAAACAGAAAATTCAAAACTTCATCAAAAAAAAACTGCCATTAATTGCCCAATATCAATAGATAGAGCACACAGATTAGGAAGATTCAGGATAGACCACATCCGACCTCGACCAATAGTAGTTATTATTATTATTATAAATAAAAACAAATGATTAAACAAGCAGGACATGAAAAACTCCCAAACTATGACTACTGGGTCAAAGACCAATACCCAAAAGAAATGGGGGACAAGCGACGCCCTCTCTACCAAATCGCTGACGAACTCAGAAAAAACAAAGACAACAAAGTTGTGCTTGTGAGAGATAGACTATCTGTAAACGGTCATCTATATACACAACAACAATCAGACAACGTTACAAAAGGCGACACAAACACCAGGACAAGTACAAGCAACCAGCAACCACAACCAAACAAGCAACACTAGACAGCGAATGAATACCCAAGCAGTCGATGAATCTCACTGGAGCAGGACAATCTACCGTCGTCAAAGCCAACAAAAACCAATAGAAAATACAGGCATTTCAACCCAAAATAAGTTCAATGCACTAAGCACACCCACTATCGGAGAGACCTCAACACGCTTCTCGAAACACGCGGGAAAAAAGAAGGCAACATCGCCACTCGATAGCGAGAACCAGTTTAAAAAACAACACTATTATGTCTCGAGTGACAGTGAAACTGACAATCACTATACAGAAGACAGTTATACAAACCCATCACAAGAACCGATCTCCAGCCCCATGCACACAGAAGCGATGCAGCCCCCAAGCGAGATCTCTGACCAAACGCCAGCTACCCCGAACAACAGCGTCAGTGAAAACGATGAGAACCACCGTGGTGCAGAACTGAAACTCGGTGACAATCAGAACAGTCAAGAATAGGAACCCACAGGAAACAACAAAAATGAGATTCCAGCCAATATTACTAACAATGAGCAACATATTCTAAAAAACATTATAATCTGGAATAATACTACTTTACATGTTTTGTCTGTGAATGTCTGTGGATTATCATCTCGTCTTTATGCCCAGAATTTGTATCATTTATTAACAAATTTCACATAATTGGTCTTCAGGAGACAAAAACTGATATTTTTGAAAGATTCAAAGTAAATGTATTCCATAGAAAGGACTTATCTAGATATAAATCAGGTGGACTAGCTATCATAGTTAAAGAAAGGTTCAGTCCATTTATAAAATTTGACGACAAAAGCGAATCTGACCTGATCAAATTGTTCACAATCTCGAGCAATTATACGGTGACCCCGAAAATAACATTGACCTGAAATGTGGTATAATCTACATCCCCCCAACAGGCACAAGATTTGCTGTCGAAGACCCATTCTTTTCCATTCAAAACGAAATATTTAAATACAATCTCGACTGCAAAGATGTTTTGCTGTTAGGAGATTTTAACTCAAGATGTGGTGGACTGTGTGACTAACTGATAGATTTATAACTGACTTATTTGAACTAGAAGATATGGAAAATGAACAATCTGAGATATTAAAAACCTTCGAGGACTATCAAATACCTCTTAACAGAAAAATTGAAGACGTCAATACTAACAATTATGGCACCAAAATGATTGAATTCTGTAAAAATAGTAACTTCTTTATACTTAATGGTAGAATTGGAAGTGATAGTAAAACCCCACGCTTAACCTTTAGAAACTTTAGCTCCGTTGATTATGGATTGAGCACAGCCAGTGTTTTAAAGGATATAATTAATTTTGAAATCCTAGACTTTTGTGATTAGTACTCAGATGTTCACTCACCAATAACACTTGAAATTAAAACAAAAACTTCTCATATACACTGCAATAACACGCAACATATAAACACCATACCAAAAACCAAACTATGGGACAACTCCAAAACAGATACATTTAATGAAAACTTTGATATTACAACCGCAATCCAAATATAAAACAAAGTAGACCAGCTTATCGAGAACAACCACATAGACCAAAATAACATAAATAGTATTGTAAACGATATAACCAAACTATTTATTAAATGTTCACACGAATCGTTTGGCACAATTAAACATAAAAACAAAAATAACCAAACTTAAAAGCAAAACACACTTAAAAAGCCTTGGTTCAACATCACATGTCTTCATATAAGAAATAAATACCACTTTGCCAGAAAAAATGTATAACAGACATAAAACACCCTATTTTAAAAGCAACCTCAGCAAAATCAACAAAGAATACAAAAGCACACTGAAATCATTATTTAACAAATACAACACTTCAAACATTTCAAAATTAAGAACATTAAAACATGAAAATCCCAAATTATATTGGAGAACAATAAATAACTCAACACAAAGCAAAAATAATCAAACAGAGGCAACATTGAATGATTTCTACAACTTCTTTCAAAAAAATAATTCGGAAAGCATAAAGGATCAAAATACACTTGAGCAACAAATAAATCCCGAAAATGAATCTACACAACAAAACGACAATCATGAAATTAATGTACCGATTACTTCTGAAGAAATAACCACGGCCATAAAACAGCTCAAAAACAACAAATCACCTGGGGCTGACAATATAGTAAACGAACATATAAAACCATCCATTACCACCATGTTGCCAATATATGTAAAATTATTCAATGCAATATTTGATAATGGAATTATCCCAGAAAACTGAACGATTGGCCAAATAAAACCCATCTATAAAAACAAAGGCAACCCCACTCTCCCAGAAAACTTCAGACCAATCACACTGTTAAGCTGCTTCGGCAAGCTCTTAACATGCATTCTAAACAAAAGATTAAACAAATTTTCAGAAAAATATAATCTTATCAACGAATCTCAGACTGGCTTTCGCAAAAAACTATCTACTACAGATAACATTTTTATACTCAAAACACTTATTGATGTAACACATGCAAACAAAAATAACTTTACTGTTGCTTTATCGACTTCAGACAAGCGTTCGACTCTGTCTGGAGACAAGGTCTCTGGCAGAAACTACAAAGTGAGAAAGAAAATGGGAAATGTCTTAAAATAATAACCAACATGTATAATAATATAAAATCACAAGTCATAACAAGCCAAGGGCAAACTGCCTTCTTGGATTGCCTAGTCGGAGAACGACAGGGCGAAATCTTAAGCCCTTTCCTGTTAAATACAATGTATCTACCTGAATGATCTACACCAATACCTAAATTCATGCGGGGTAGATGGACTTAATAACGAAATATCTGTTAACGGTCTACAAATATACCTGAAAATGTTTTTACTTCTCTATGCGGACGATACAGTGATATTCAGTGATGACCCCTCAGATCTACAAAACGCACTAAATAATTTCAAAGCATACTGTGATAACTGGAAGCTTAACATTAATTTAAATAAGACCCAAGTAATGATCATTGGAAAAGGCGACACAAGGGGAAATATCACACATAAATTCAAAATTGGAAATGCAGATATTGAAACTGTAAATGAATACAAATATCTGGGCATATATTTCACAAAAACCGGTTCATTTGTCAACACAAAAAATATATTGCTGAACAAGCCACTAAGGCCATGTTTGCCCTGCTCCGCAAGATAAAATCACTATCATTACCGTATGACATGCAAATAGATCTCTTTGAAAAAAACACTATAAAACCAATACTCCTTTATGCCAGTGAAATTTGGGGAATGGGCAATGTTGATATTATAGAAAGAGTGCAGCTCCGCTTCCTCAAATATATATTTAGCCTAAAAAGCTCCACATCCTCATACATGATATATGGTGAAACTGGCCTCCCACCTATAAATCTAGATAGGCAAAAGAAATCAATCTATTGCATTCTGGACTCGCCTTATAGATAACACGGAATCATTCGAAACATTAACACTTTCCTCCAAGATATATCACTTACTCTTAGACCTACACTGAAAAACGTTTATTAAATTCGCCTTGGATAGAAAACATAAAAACAATATTATGTAACCATGGTTATTCAGGAATCTGGTACAGCCAATCATTCATGAATGGCAAATGGCTTACCAAATCACTGACAATAAAACTGAAAGATATTTACATCCAGAACTGGAAGGCAGGTCTTGACAGAACTTCAGACACAAATACTTACAAAATTATCAAACAAACTTTCACGCAAGGTTCGTACCTAAAGGTATTACCTAAGATTCTTACACAAAACCTGATTGCCTTCTTCACTAGAAACCACACACAACCTATTGAAACTGGAAGATGGCAAAATATACAGGTACATGAGAAAAATTGCCCATTCTGTAATGACATAGGTGATGAATTCCACTACTTATTCAAATGCCCAATATGTATAACAGAAAGAGAAAAATATCGTTATAGACAGTACTATAAAAATCCAAATACAATCAAATTTTACTCGCTGGCATCAAGCGATAATTACAAATGCCTAAAAAATCTCAGCTTATTTTGCAATAAAATCACAAAATACTTAGAATCACCCGCATATGAAACTCCTATATTTTGTTTCGATAGGGGATTTAAAAAAAATGCAAATAACTCATTTTTATATGAGGCTTTCCCCATGTGCAGTCTTACAGTATGCTAAGACAATACAATGGGGTACTAACCCAATACAAAATAAATAAACGGAAAAAAAGATGAAAAAATGTAACGAACCCAATACTGTCCAGCCTAATACTCCAACATCCTGTCAAAGTGTTAGTTCAACTTGTTTACGATCTAAAATATTAAGCTACTTTTTATATGGGTAATATTTGGAGCGTACAACGGGGGAAAGACCAAAACAACGGTGGAAAGTTTTCCTTCTTTGTCTATATTGTTGAGCACGTATTTTGTGCGCAACATTCAGGCCCCGATATCAGACAGTTAATATCAACGGATTGCGGAAATATTTACATACCCGTGTAGATAATTCATTTCTCGATAATGTTCCGTAAGAATTATGTAATGACACTTTGAATTTTGNAATGTAATCAATATGCACCCATGTAAATAATTGTAAATTTTTATATGTGATAAATTATGTTGTTGTCTTTTCCTGCATTTATGTAAATGTGTATATATGCTCTTTCCCCTTTATGTTAATGCAGAAATCTTCGCTGAAACTGAAAAATTGACATTATGTTCCTTTTTGCTTGATTATTAATTATCTTGATATGCTTTGTTCTTAAATCAACCGTAACACAATAATAGCCATAATACCTTTCCCTGAATCACGAAGAACTCCTTATAAGTGAAACCACTGTAACCCATCACCAATTATGCCCTAAAAGTTTCAAAATACGTGAATTAAATGATCAAATGCCCGATTTACAAAACCGTTACACACGTGTATCGAAACAACTACACGGGAAACATGACGGTTTCGCTTAAAAATTGAGAAAAACGGTTAAAATACACTACAGTGTTAAACCGATGAAAAAGGGTTACATTATACTATACAAACAAATACTCAGGAATCCGAGTTAAAATAAATTATGATATCTTACAAGTTAACATCTTATTATTCATAAACTTGGCCCAATTAACTACTATAAATAACAAAGTGTAACCGATATTTAATTATGCATGTTTCACGTTTTTCAAAAACCCTCCTAGATGAAGTAATTTATTGTTGTTTCCTGTAAATGACGTGACTCTGGTATTATAATACATAAACTGTATTTGCTCATTCTTTTCACATGTTGTGAAAATGTGCATATTGAAATAAACGAAACGAAAAATCAATAACGACCAACTGTTCTCCCGCAATACTAGAAAATCATGAGATGGCCATACATTATTCAATTTCGAAAATCTACCAAGCGTTTGAAAGAGAAAGAAGTGTTGCACAATATAATATTGTAAAAGAGGGCTTAATGCATGTGCGTAAAGTGCCGTCCAATAGCATGTGCATTCGGCACAGTCTAATCAGGGAGGACACTTTCCGTTTTTATTGTATTTTTCGTTTAAAGGAAGACTCTTCTTGACGAAAATCCAGTTAAGGCGGAAAGTGCCATCCCTGATTAGCCTGTGCGTACTGCACAAGGCTTATCTGGGACGACACTTTACGCACATGTATTAAACCTCCTTTTGACAGAGCGAAGCTCATATGTTATTGAGAGTACAACTATGTTTTACACTTTTGTAGGATCATTAGAGTTACAGCTTCCTTAGATTACATACCTGATTTTCCAGCTGGGATTACATTGATTATGTAAACCACAACATGATTGTTACAGCTGTACAAGAAAACACCAATGGTTTTAAATACGTATGCGATCGAACACGACAGAAATCCATCGGCCTTTGTCTCTAATGCATCTGACATCTGATTAATTTGTCATTACTTTCGACTGGTCCTTACATTGTAAAATATTTTCCAACTTATTTTGCATAAAACAATTTATGGAGGTTGAACAATTAGTACGATTAATCTTGTACGCGGACAGGCATGTAATGGTATCTTTAACCCATTTTTTTCTTTTTTTTTTCTTCAATATAAGACATACAATGAATACATGTATATGATCATAAAAACAAAGTGATACAATGTAGATGTAATAATGTTCAAACATGTTATACAAGATATGCTAATATATACTTTTTTGACATTGTGGTTTTCTTTTGATTAAAAAAAAAACAAACAATCTGTGGTTGTTTGTGATAGGTGTTTAAAAAAAATGAATACAGATGAGTTGCATAAAGTGGGTATAAAGCATAACTGGACTTGTTTATGAAAGTTTAATGTGTTTCCATTTTTGATCAAATATATTAAGTGTATCATTGTTGAGGGCTATTTCTTTTTCAAATTGAATCTTCAGTTTTAAATAGTTGATAAAACAGTTCATTGTAGGTGTTTGTTTGCTGTATTTCATGCTGAATATGAAATATTTCATTAATATAATAATGAAATTCACAGCGTTACTAACCTCTTGTATTTTAAAGCGATTTACCCCAAAACTGATGTCTAAGAGAGATAGCTTAACATTTAATTGTTGTTTCTCTAGAAAGGTTGTCAATTGATTCCATAGAGTTTGAATATGTTTACACTCCCAGAAAAGGTGTTCTATTGTTTCAATATGTTCACTACAAATATCAGATAGATTTGTGTTGGATAGGTTGCATTTAAAAAGATATTTATTTGTAGCTATGATTCTCTGGATGTATTTATATTGAAAATTTCTCAGTGAGCTATCAGTAGTTGATTTATATGGCATGACAAATATTGGTTTCCAATTAAATTCTTTTTCTCCAAGAAGGTTTTGCCATTTAGTTTGAGCTTTAGAAGTTTCGGCAGGGTTTTTAATTTGAAGTGTGTAAAATATTTTGTTCGTTTTGTTTTGTTTTGCAATTATGTTTTCTACCAATGTCTTTTGAGTACATGGAGTGTTATTTGTATTTGTAACAGTTTTAATATGTATGGGTACAGGGCTTTTTTTCCTTCTTTGCGAGTGGCCCTGGAAGGACATTTCACAATTTTGACAAGGACAACTCACAAACCAAACATGGCCGTGAATTTAACAAAATCGGCCGTTTTTTACAATTTTATCAATTTCACGACTCGGTTTTTCACAATTTTAAGAAGTTCGCGACTCATTTTTTCACAATTTTAAGAAGTTCGCGACTCAATTTTTCAAAATTTTGAAAAATTTGCGACTCATTTTTTCACAATTTTGAAAAGTTCGCGACTCATTTTTTCACAAAGTGAGAGGGCCAGGGCCGCTTCACAAAGTCATGAAAAAAAAAGCCTTGGGGTATACTTTTGATCAATGTGTAGTACATCAGGAAATAACTTGTAGGTATTCTGAATATGTAGTATAAATTATCAAAAGAATAGAAGTCGTTTATTCTGTAGTCGTACAATTGATCTACATATTTTATGTTTCGTTCAAACCAATGTTTATAGAAAAACGTTTTATTGTTAGTAGTTATGTCTTTATTGTTCCATAAAATGGTTTTACTGTTTATTTTGGTTTCTCAATTATGAGTAGTCAAGGCCTTTTTTCTAGACTCTATGCATAAATGGGTTAAGACTCGAATCACATAGTAACGACGTTGAGAAATGAATATATTATTTCGATATAATACACAAACTTTATATTTTAAATTGTTATATCAGTACTGTTTGGGTTGTTTAAATATCATTCTTATTTCTTTAGCAACCAGTTTATGTATGTCTTGAACATTATTGTACCACAGTGATAAAACGACATCCAGTTGTGTGGAGATTTAAGATCGACGTATTTTATGTACATGTTGTATTTACCTTATTGAGCCTTCAAAATAACTGACTATATTTTCAAACAACCTTTGCGGAAACATTAAAAATGACTTCAATGAAAAGTCCAATGACCCTTATGCCAAATACAGAAACGGAATTGCGTTTAGTTCTGCGCATGCGTACTTTTCGGTACTGATGTTTTTAACAAAGTTCTATTGAATACCAGAAAATGTTTAACGTTGTAAAATGGCTGTAAACAATCAACTTAAAACAAACGACCGTGTGCTAGAGGATAGGTTGTTTTTTTAGACACAATAACATTAACAAAGCATTGTTATCATTTTCAAGACTGACACTTTGAACAATACTTCAAGTGAGCCGTTTGCGAAAACGTCTCTTTAAATAAATTGTATTGATGGTACCAAACAATATCAAACACTAATATTGGACCAAACACCAACGAAAATCAACAATTGGATGTCATTGTACAGGGTATTGGACCGTATAAGCCTCCTGCGACGCATGAATGTTCCGCGTTTAGTTAACACATGTAGTTTAAACCTATTGATTTTAGCTCGATTGCATCGAAAGCCTCAGGCTTATTTTAAACGCTCTCGAGTCCGTTTCCTGGGCCTAGAACCAGTACTTGGTGTCTTTGGGAGAGATCTAAAGAACGCTCCAAAAGTGGGGAACGAACCCGGGACCTCCCTGTCGCTAGGCGGACACCATATCCACTACGCAACTGCGACTTATTTTTGGAGTTTCAGAGGTCCCTCCGCATCTGAGGCTGCATTATATGTAGACCCGGAGTGTGTCCCAACACTCCTCCTTAATTAACTTACTAGACTCACGAAAGTTTGGACGACTTTTGAGTATAGCTGCAATTTCTATACACGAATAATAGCATAAAAACGGAAAGTGTCGTCCCTGATAAGCCTCTGCGGACTGCACAAGCTAATCTGGGACGACACTTAACGCACATGCAATAAACCCCCTTTTCTTAGATCGTGTCTCAATTAGTTTCTAAAATTTCGCCTTGATCAATATAGAACTCGAGCGTTCGGATGATTGTGAATTTTGCTGTTAGACTTTCTAAAATGTTCATGACTTTCGATAGAGTTATATCTATTTACGAACTCGTAATATAATTATAAGATACACGCAACTTTCCAGAAAGCTTCTAACCAATTTACCCATCGAGAAGAAAGTCATACGTTTCAATTAACACGGTATGAATATCTGAGGTTATAATATGTGTGTAACATCAAGAACCGAATATGTTGTCTTTGCAAATGTCTTTGAAAACGAACTTCATGAACGTGTTTCTTACTTCAAAAAGGCATGCCCTTCTAATTTATAAGATTGGGTTCAAATTGTGCATTGGATATTAAATTATTGAAAAGATTGTGTATAGAGGTACAAACTTCAGTTTCTTTAAAAANAAAAAAAAAAAAAAAAAAAAAAAAAAAAAAAAAAAAAAAAAAACAGCATTAAAATATATTTTACCATTTAATGACGTGTTTGTTTTCATATGAATTTCGCAAAAGTAATTGTGTGTATTTATGTTTGTTCATTGATAAACTTTCTTACACTTTTAAGTTTCGTGAACATATCGTGTTCATATTCCACGAAAGATCCTCATCATCATATGATGACATTTTTTCCTGTGTTGGCGTTCTTTTATCTAACACGTCTTGTTTAAATTACCCTAGTATCGGAACATACTAAGACTTAAAAATAAAGTCAATACTCGGTCAATTGGCAGTTTGTGAAAATTATATTTAATTCATGAGAATAACACTATTCTCTAGGGTCCCTTCAACATTGCAGCGTATGATTCGGATCGATGGTGGAAAATTCAATAACGACCAACTATTCTGCTACGATACTAGAGTATCACGTGATGGCAATAAATTATTCAACATCGAATAACCTACCAAGCTATTGAAACACAAAGAGTTATTGTAAAATAGAATCGTGCTTTTAACAAACAAAGTGATCGCACACATTGTAAATATTTGATTAATAGTACAAATAATGTTTCACTTGTGTATGACATTAAAGTTATAGCTTCTAGCGTTACACTTAGTTGTTTCTTTACAATATAATTGGTACACATCACCTTTTTAGTTTTAGTTCTTTGTATAGTGCTAAATGAGTCTATATAAATATATATGATTATATTTGGACATTTTTTTTTTAATTGTTCCGATATTTGTGATTGTTACATATCAACATATTTTGCTCTTTTAAGCAACAATTTATTAGATTATTAGTTTCTCAGTTCCTTGTAAGTTAAACTTAATCGCATATCTCACTGAACACATGTTTTTTTTTACAAAAAGATAATTGCATCCGTTTTTTCGCTACTCGGGATATGTGTTTTTCTCTTTTTTCTACCTCGTTCACCAGAAGCATGAATCATTACTTTTACCTACGTGTACACTCTATATTCGTAATAGAGTGTTAAAGCCCCATTACTACTCAAAATCAACGAACATTTCTTACAATATTTCGCAAAATAAAGTTAAACAATTAAAACTCAGTGTTCTTTATAGCCGAAATTTCAACGCCCGATGTGGTCGTGTAACAAAGATTTTTTTTTTTGATACAAAATGCTCGTTTTTATTTTTTTTGTGACACAGTAAATTCCATTTTAATTTCCCGCATAATAATCTATTCATACGAGACACAAACACTTAAATGGTACCATGTTACAACATGTAGTGTTCATGTGTCGTATGAATAGATATCGTAAAATGGAATTAATTATGCCACAAACAAAATAAAAACAAGCATTTTGTATCTACAAACATCTATGTTACCAGACCTCGTCGGGAGTTAAAAATTTGGCAATTGATATTAGGAACACTGATTTTTAATTGTTTAACTTTATTTTGAGAAATATTGTACAATATTTTCGTTGATTTTGAGAAGTAATGGGGCTTTAAGAATTTTCGTAAGTTACTTTAATTAAAACAACTATGTTTTAGTTTGATTATGAGGTTGCTACTTCATTTACATGTATAATATATTTTAGAAACTTAAAGTTCGTAAATTTGGTTACACTGCTGACGAGTACAAATGCGTAAAGGTAAATTAAAACTTTTTTTTTTTTAATTCGACTGGCACTCGCTAGGTGTAAGCTTTCCGTAACATTGTATATAAATCAAAGTTATGGAACAAAGCTAGTAACTAATATTAATTATTAATACTTCTAATGAGTAATGGAAATAATGCATGTTAATATGTACGATAGATGCAAGTTAGCGTATATTGCGGGTTTCTTAAGGTGCCACAGAAACTATTCAGCTATACAACTGCAATTTAATGTGTCGTGTTCTGAGAAAACTGGGCATAATGCTTGTGCGTGGATTGTCATCCCAGATTAGCCTGTGCAGACCGCACAGGCTAATCAGGGACGACAATTTCCGCTTTTATGGAATTTTTCGTTTAAATGATGTCTCTTCTTAGCGAAAATCCAGTTTAGGCGGAAAGTGTCGTCCCTGATTAGCCTGTGCGGACTGCTCAGGCTAATCTGGACGACACTTTACGCACATGCATTATGCCAAGTTTTCTCAGAACGCGACTCAAATATAACTCGGGTTTGGGTCAATATGATTGAATATTTGTAATGGAACGTTGCTCTCGCTACCCTGAAATCGATATTTGTTAATCAATAATTGTCTCACAAAAGTACGCATCAATAGCTCGATAATGGTATTGATTAACTTCATTAACAATGCGTTACCAACCACATCCGGTTTCTCTGTATCATCTATTATTCCGGACGATCAATGCGAGCGTATTTGTGGAGCGCTGCGGGCGAGATCGATGCCATTTATAGGAGACTGGCTTGCCATATGCGGTTATTGTTTAGCGATACTGGATCACTGTTCTCATTTCTTCTGAACGACACGGTTGTGTGATACATAACAGAGCAAAAAGTAAGAGTTTTTGTTTTATTTATTGTTCACATTGTAATTTGTATTGCTTTTGTACTCGTTAGTAGTAGAGTATATGTTATATGAACTATGCATTGCAATGGTTTAACTGGTTATGAATTAATTGATATATTATGACGAAGTAGTTGATGTGTAATATTTTACCTGTTTAAGTCCTTCAGAATAACGTGCATTTTTGAAAATGCATATTATTTGTATAAACTTGTTTTTATGCATACGATTAAACTAATCTTTAGTTAAACCATTGTTACAATAGCAGAATGCATGTACAATCGTTCCAGCCTTACACTTGAATTAATATTCTGTTGTATTTTTATGTGCTAACAAAAAGCAAATTATTTTGATGATTGTTAACAATAAAGATTGTCGTAAACGATACATTTTGAAACCTACGAATCACCATAAACAGTTCTTTAATGGAGTTGCAAAAATGTTAAGACAATAATAATTGATAAGAGTTCACATGGAAGATATGCATATTACACAGACCAATATTAAATGCACACCTTTCGTAATGCGTTCTCCAAGTGATACTTTGCTAAAATGTTTGAAGATTTTTAATGTTTTAATTGCTGTCTCTTTTACCAGTAATTGACACAAACATCATGTAATTGTTATTTCCGCCTATTTTGATGGTTGTGTATTACAATAGTGTATGCAAATACAGAGCAAAACGTAATATGAGAGTTCAATTTGTTTCCAAAAAAAAAAACGCAGACCTGTGAAGGCAAATGTATATATATGCGAGTCGCGCTTTGTGAAAAGGGGTGTTAATGCATGTGCGTAACGATATTTTTCGTTTAAAGAAAGTCTCTTCTAAGCAATTAGCTAATTAAGGCGGAAAGTGTCGTCCATGTTAAACCTATGCGGACTGCAAAGGCTAATCTGGTACGACACTTTACGCACATGCATTTAACCCCCTTTTCACAGAGCGAGGCTTATATATATATTGACTCTTTCTTACATATTTCATGACGTTGACTATCAGTAAATTGCAGTTTTGTTCCATATTCGTTTGTTTTATTTTTCCGTTAAGAGACTCAGGTGATCGGCTCATTACGAATAATAGCCTCGTTCGGTGAAAAGGGGTTAAATGCATGTGCGTTAATTAAGTGTCGTCCCAGATTAGCTTGTGCAGTCCGCACATACTAATCAGGGACGACACTTCCCGCTTTTATAAAATGTTTTGTTTAAAGGCATTCTCTTCAAAACGAAAATTCAGTTTAGGCGGAAAGTGTCGTCCCTGATCAGCCTGTGCGGACTGCACATGCTCAATTGGGAAGACACTTTACGCATATGCATTAAACCCCCTTTCACAGAGCGCGACACATATACAAGTCGACGAAAGTTTTGAAATGACATTTCTATAACATACCTCTTTTGAGTGATGCGATGTTGTTTTGATTGGAGATTTCTGTAAAGGCATTTTTTTTTAACAGAAACATTATCTTTGCATATGTTAAATAATCGTTGAAACCCAGCTGTTTACATTTTAAACAGTATTCGTATATATATTTTGAATACATTCAATTAAGGTTAATGGTCTAATTTCAGTGGGGCGTTTAGTCAATATTTATTTAATCACATTCAACTTTGAATATATAACATTAGTGCTTCCAGTCGACGAATGTCAAAAAAATAACTTTAAAACAGTAAGCATGACACGTCAGGTGGATAGTTTTATTTAATAATATGTATAATACCAACTTGATTTTTCATGTATCTAGTGCATACAAGTGCCTTAAAAGCAAATGCATATTTCCACAAAATTATAATAGCAATAAATAACTCCAGGAAAGCCTATGGTCTTATTTTTTATGAATGTAGATTCGATTTTCTACAACATTTATATCCACCAATATCAAATAGTTCGAAAAGTACTTCGACTAGGAATGAGTTTGATTAAATCATTGATTTGGGATTGAATTATCTTCCATTACCAAAATGAAATTTAGATAATGTGTGTAAGTTATTTACTTCTATTTCGCCGCAACTGCCTATAATAAACATGTTCTTAAAAATAAGTAAATTATTCAAATTGTATGCGGTTTGTGTTCACTCGTTCCCATATCCCATACACCATCAGTTACTAATAGTGTAACTAATAATATTATTATTCGTAATACCATTATAGCCTATTCGTAACAGAATTATAGCCAACGTGTCAGATTTCAGTTCCAGAAAGCCAATATTTTATAATGGCTTCCCAAATCGAAGGCAAGCATGAACCGTCAGGGTATTACCCCCATGCATTATTGAGCGAATATTGACCTAAACCAAATGTTCACTCTGACCAGTAACGTTGTCGATTCAAATTTAAAGAGAAAATGGTTAGACTTTCATAATCATCTACGCGTTGGTCCGTGGTATCGATTTTTTTGCGCTGCGGATCAACGTGTCTGTTATGCTGTTTGTATGAATAAATAGCCCCATGGGGGGAATAGCGGAGAGCACAAAGTGTTTGTGACGAAGACACTCAAATGCAGGGGGAAATTTGTGTCTTTTAGGCATATTAGTAATAACTATTGTTATATTATTCGATGGGATTATTTAAAAGAACGAGACGTCTAGTATTTTGCTAAATAACATAACATTAAAATTGATATAGAATTCTATATCGACATATATTAGCATCGAAATTTCCCACAAGAAGCTCTTGCACAATTAATTTTCATGTAAATCTTTTTTAATCTTTCACAAATCGCACTTTTAAATTATTACACGTTTCAAGTTAATTTTATATGTTAGAAAGACCTTTTACTTAACAAAACTTTACATGCGAACAGACTTAATGAGTCATTTTGTTTTGATTCAAGTGTATTTATACCACAACAAATTCAAGGCTTCGATTTAGGTAAAAAAACAACAACACAAAAACAAAGATTTCGTTTATATCAATAGTTTAATTTGCGAATGTGTCGCTGTTACAGAGACATACCAGAATACCATAACAACCCTATTGGTTTTGTTCAGCTAGTATTGACTAATCTGTTATTCTCACGTTTAATGCCGTCATTTTATTTCTCAATCTGAAACCAATGCATGAAAATGAGCGAGGGATGTTCAATACAATACATTAACTTTTTATAATTAATTAATCAAATATGGTTTACTTACATGGCATTCATTACGACCATCTTTAAGCCGATATTTACACGTTTATTCGTAATTGTTGTTTCACCAAAAAGTATGTATATGTGTCGCGTGAACAATTCTGCAAATAATAGTGGGGATTTCCAGTGTACATGACTTTTGTACGTGAAAGTATTTTTCTGTGCAAAATAATTGATCTTTTATCGTAGATCGTATATACACGCACTCGCTTTAATATATCATGATGCAAATTCACAAAATGCATCTTATGCTTTCCAAGTATATTTTCTTTAAGCAATTAAGGTTTGATAATTAATTATTCACACGAATGTTTATAAAAAACGATTTAATAGAGACTACTTGTAAACAGTGATATGAGTCGAATGGGACAAAAAAGTCGTCGAGATAATGAAGCGACTATTAGTCTAGGCGCAGACGTTGAATTGTTTTGGCACGAGATTACTCGCAGACCAGCCGATCAATACAGTGTCTGACTTTTATTACAGCAATAAGTTAAAGCCTCAGAGAATCCTCGTGTTATATTATTCAAACCGCTCAATACGGCTCCCGAAAATGGCGCGATGCTCTGCCAATAATAAAAAGTGGTTCTCAAAAGTTTGGTCGATAAAAGACATATCAAGTTACTCTTACAAGACATTACTTAAAAATTCAGTTTCAACGTAACGCTGTTTTCTTTCATTTGGGCACTTCCTAGCCCAACATATATGGAAATTGCTAACATCAATATTTTGTCATTTTTTTGCTTCACACGACCTTACGAACACATATAATGCGGGGAACACTTATTATAGTCCTTTTTTCTCAATTGATAATGAATGAATACTTTCATGGTGATTGAATGCGTTATTTATAGATTGGTCAATATGAATCTAGTCGGCTATAATTACAGCGAAGTTGATTTGCAATATGACACTACTTAGTAACACGTGTACCGTATTTTCATTTAAAAAGCCCACATGTTACATTCGATTTTCATTGTCGGAATGTAGTCGCAAATCGATACAGAATACTTCTAGAACACGAAACTCCTCTGTAATTATAGACGAAAGGATACGAATACGACATGAATAACATGCCTGTATCTCTTAAATATAATAGTTCATTCTCGAATTCTATTTCAGCATCAGACAGTTAAACAATCAACGTGAAATATTGAAAATCACGGATGACAAAAGTTCACAATAAATTCAAAATGTCACATGCATAATTTAATACACACGTTTTTAACTTGATTATTATTGGAATGATAAGAATCATGATTTCTATGAGGTCTATAGTCCCTCTGCTATTTTACAATGGTGTGTCGATCTGACAGCTGAATAATTCCAATGGAGGTGCTGAAGTTCTTTCTATATCGCGGATTAAAAAAGGACGTTACCTCATACGAGCATGTTTATTTTTCTATTAAAACGTGCATAAAATAAGAATACAGGTAAACACCACTTTGATTATATCAAACTGGCCAAAATTAATCCTGCATTTTTTTCGGTATAAAATTATAATATTGTTACTTCAATAACAATATTAAGTTAAAGCCCCCATAACGCTGAAAATCAACGAATATTTCGTATTTATTTTTGTAAAATAAAGTAAACACATAAACAATCAGTGTTCCATATAGCAATAGCCAAAATTTCAACGCTCGATGTGGTCTGGTAACAAAATATTCCATTTTAATTTCCCGCAACGATGTCTATTCATAAGCGACACGAACACTAAATTGGAACATGAACATGTATTGAATATATTGTACCACAAAAAATAAAAAAGAGCATTTTGTATCTTGTTAAATCTAAGTTTCCAGAGCACATCTAGCGTTGAAATGTTTGCTATTGCTATCAGGAGCACTGATTGTTTATGTGTTAACTTTATAACGAAATATTTTACGAAATATTCGTTGATTTTGAGCGTTATAGGGCCTTTAAGATTCTCATAGTCTACATTAATTACAAAATAAATAGTTTATTGTTGGAGCTTCACTTTTACGGTAGCTTTCATGTGCACCGTAATATTCCTTTATTATCTTGAGCAATTGCAGTCGATTGAATTGCTTTTCTCTATTGAGGGCCAGACTTTTGGTAGACGGTTTTAATTAAATAATATTCAAAGCATCGAAACATCACTGGCCGGAACAGCTTACTAAATTCATTAAATTGTATTGTTTGTTTTGATCATTGCCTTTTGGAGCGGCAATTTTCGATCAAATGCACAGTGTTGAGAAACCATCGAATTTTTATAAATGATTTGACATTTGGCTAAACTTCACTATCAGATTTTATTAAGTCTCGAACATTTCGATTTTATTAAGTTTCTCTGATTTAAGCGCAATGTATAACATACATTTATCTGGTTGTGTTACTTCTTGTGGTTTGTCTTAACACGCCTAATTGAGATTAATGTTTTGTTGGATATGGACAAATATTCAGTTTGAAATATAAATAATACTTATAACGGATAGTATATTCAATTGGCTGTTTTATATTCCCTTTGTGCTGTTCCAAATAGTCGTCTGATGACCAAGAAGTACTTTTACCCAGTCTGGTTTACTCCATTTTTGTCCACATGAAATTATACCGGTAGGTTGTAAACGTTTGTTAACGTTCGAATATTCGCATGGGTTTACCCATTATACAAATAAGCTACAAGTCTCTCATAAAATATCGCTCTTTTGTTTTACATGTTTTTATTGTTGTCCTGTATAGCACATTATGGCTTTTAACAATTACCATGATTATTAATAACTATAATCAATGCCTTTATTGGTATCTGTATATAGGTCAAATAAATCAATTTTTACTTAAATTAATTGTTGTATAGGGGACATTTGCAGCGAATTACTGATTTATTCTTGGTAGTAAAAACGTGTGGATATACAATATTTGTTTTGTATGAAAATACGTTTCATAGGTGTAATTATGAGTTCAGCATATCGTTAAACATCTTAACCTTTAAATCGGCCGTACCAATGCCCCTATGCCAGTTTTAACCATACGTTAATTATGTTTTGAGTGATATACATTGTATTGTCTTGTGTTTCCTTTATACAATGTACAAGGGTTCTTTGTTCAATTATTGATTGCGGATATGCCCATTTGTTATTCAACGTAATTGCCAGATTATGTTTCTTCTAGACGCTACAGTTAAGTCGTGTTAGTAAATCATTCAGTGTGGGGCATTCAGCTACGATTCTCTGAGAATTGAATTTTACAAAAGCACATTAGTGTGATTAGGAAATATAACAAGAAGTTCTCGTGGTAATGAAGCGGTCATAAGTCTTTGCGTTGGCGCTAAAGGCGCAACACAACCGCTCGAAACAGTGTCTGTCTTTTATCATAACAAACTGATCTGTACAAAGCCGCGCTAGAGACCTCTCTTCTTATTTTAATTTAGATCGCCACTTTTTTTTTACCAGAAATATCGAATCTAGACTATATAGAAAATGATGAAATAGTGTATAATAGTAACAATCAGTAATACAATAAGTTTATAATTGTTATTCAGTATCCTTGTTTTGCATTATATAGCTTACATGCTGTATATGAATAGCAAAATAAATATTGTTTAAACCAATAAGTTTATAATTGTTTTTCAGATGAAACAAATTATAACATCTGGTAACTATTCGGAACTTCACTTATATTACTCGGTTCAGACATGTTCACGTTTCATTCAAATTGGCCTATGAAAGAGCTCGTACTTTTTGCGAACGCCACGGAAATCAATATGCCACATGATCTGTTGGCGAATATTGGGCACGTTGGTAATAATCGCTGTAGTGTAATTAATGAATAATGGGTGGATGATAAAGCAATGTAATAATGGTTTGCATTAGGCAGTAGTTTGCATGACCAACTGGGGAATCCAAGTTAATCTAGTATGCATTCAATTCATTAATATTGCTGCTTGTTTTAGTTTATTTAAGGGTCCTCAATGCATACCAGATGGTTTGGTAAATTTCAGCGGAACAGAATAGTAATGTAATATTTAACTAAAATGTGTCGAGAAATAAATTGCAAACTTCGTTAGCTCTCGATTAAAATGTTTCACAATAGCTTCGAATGAACTTAACACACCATCGTATTTGTTACAAACGAGCTATTCCAGGTATCTGAGATGAGATTGGGGAACTTCAAATTATTTTTCGAATGGTGCGTGAAGCTTTCGTTGTCCTTAGAAACGATCACCAATTTAGATTTCGGTCCGTAATACTGGTTNATCTTATTTGTTACAAACGAGCTATTCAAGGTATCTGACATGAGATTGGGGAACTTCAAATTAATTTTCGAATGGTGCGTGAAGCTTTCGTTGTCCCTAGAAACGATCACCATTTTAGATTTCGTTCCGTCATACTGGTTTTGTTGCAAAATAGTTCATATTATGTATACGTTTAGGTTGGGTTTGAAAAAAAACGTGCATCCATTGTTGATAAAGACAGTAAATGCGCAGTGTCTACGTTTTCACTACTAGTTATCATATTATTTTCCGAGTATTTCCCAACAAAGGCAAGTAAAACAATATATTTTTTGGTCAACCATTAAAGTTATTCAGAAAAATTAATTGTGTAAGTGTAAGTGTAAGTGTAAGTGTAAGTGTAAGTGTATTTATCAGGTTTTAACCTTACAGATGATAACAATATCACAATACACAGCTCTCTTTGAATTTACAAATATCGGGATCAACATTGTACGGTATCTTGTTTCCAATGAGCTCAGTTATTGAGAGAGTATGGGACGAATGACATGGTCGATAGTAACTCACTGGTCGATATTTATTCAGCTTAATACTCGGTATCTAGAGAATTGTGATTTGTCATATGGCATTAAGTTTGGTGACAACGGTTATAGAAGGCTCGCAGCCACTTAATAATTTCACTTGGGTTAGATGATTCATGCTTGTGACGTGTCATCTGATAAGATATGCTATACCTAAGAGATTATTGGTGTTCCACTGAAAATTTATTCCACGATTGTAACATTGACGCAAAAAGCTCTGATGCTATGGGATAGTATTATGTTGTTGTCAGTAATGCATCATTTTTATGACTCATCAGAAATGGTTGTAATATAATTCAGTAAAATTCACGTCATGAAACCAACTGTTAACACTATTAACCTTATTTTGCGCTTGCTTAAAATGCACGTTGTGTTGTTTTTATCATTTTATAAACGAATGGCATTTAAAAAAAGAACCAAACAACTTGTAATCCAGCCACTTTTTACCGGTTTCTATGTTAATTGAAATTTGTATCAAATACCCTTATATACTTCACATCTCTCTTTCGGTTTATCATCCGTGCCTCTGTTATTTCATTATGGAAAGAAAAAAATATGTTGTTCATATAATATGAATATGCAACTTGCTATTGATTTAAAAATTAATATGAGGATTATGCAACATGTTTTATGTCTATACATGTCAAATGACAGGTAACTGTTGCTAAAATATAATGACTGTGAAGCCTGAAAAAAAATAATCAGACATACATCGAGTTTTATACTGATGACTATTCTGAGTAGAGTGAGTGAACATTGATTTGTTCAAGTTTGTTCAAGATGATGTTTAAGAAACAAGCACGATTTCAAGTATGTTATTTTCTATGTTAATTGTTTTATTATTACGATTATTATTATTATTAAATATTTGTTTATTATTTTTTTACAGATGGCGAGTGAAGATCAACGTAAGTATTTTAATGTATATAATTATNACGATAATGTTTAAGAAACAAGCACGATTACAAGTATGTTATCGTCTATGTTAATTGTTTTATTATTATTATTATTATTATTAAATATTTTTTTATTATTTTTTACAGATGGCGAGTGAAGATCAACGTAAGTATTTTAATGTATATAATTATATTAAAAAACTTATTACATATATATTGAAATATATGAACATAATGATATCTTTCTTGACAATAATCTTTCCCTCGTGGTTTGCCTATATCATTAAGAAGTTATTATGTATCTTATCTGCGCTTATAAAAAACGTTGTTTTATGGCGCATTATGCTTATAAAGAGGTTTGCATTATATAAATAATGCGTTTAGACATAATTTCATAGTATATACGCAAAATCGATTGCATAAGATAAAATAAACCATTAATCTAAGCGTTATTGTTAAACAATGCGATGGCTTAACTGAAATAATCCACTGTTGTCATAACCTTTGACTGATTGCGCTATCGAGTCCACATTAAATCTTATCATTTATTTTACTTATATCTGATTTATTTTAAACTTTGCAATAGCTAAAGAATGATTTAAAAATGAGCTTCATTTACTTTATTCATAACTCATCACATTTCTTAAATGTTAAATTATCTTTATAAAACATTCAGGCTGAAATGACAACTGCTATTCGTGATATACATGCATGTTTTCGTACAAGAACATATTGAAAAGAATCTAACTTATTATGTGGTGACCGTTCCATTCTACGTGATTGAATTGTAACAACGCTTCTAGTCCGTTTTTCCATACTGCTTCATATCAACTGCCCTAGATAACACAATTTTAATTGTTCTTTTACGCGTTGAAGCCCCATTTATACTAAAAAAGCAACGGAAATTTCGTGAAGTATTTCGTAAAATGAAGTTACCAAATAGAAAAATCAATGTTCCTTAAGGCGAACCCCGAAATTTCAAAGCCAGATGTGGTCTGGTAACATAGATGTTTGTCGATATAAAATGCACGTTTTATTTTTACGTGTCACAATAAATACCGTTTTAATTTCCCGCACGGATATCTATTCATACGACACATGAACACTAACATGGTACCATATAAGTATTATTGTGTCGAATGAATAGATATATTTGCGGGGAATAAAAATGAAATTAATGGTGTTACAAAAAAAATAAAAAAATGCATTTTATATCTACGAACATCTATGTTACCAGACCACATCTGGCGTTGAAATTTCGGCAATTGCTATATGGTACACTGATTTTATTTTTTTTTAAACTTTATTTTACGAAATATTGTTCGAAATGTTCGTTGATTTTGAGTAGTAATGGGTCTTTAACGTGTAAGTCCCGGTTTCGTTGTACCCTGTGTCGTAGCATACACAAAATAAGTTGTTATTGTACGCGAAAAAAACATATTCAATATACTACAGTGATCACCGAGTACTTCATGATGTTCGACAGTAACGGAAATCAAACGATTGATACAAAGGAGCTCAAGACTTTGCTAAAGGTCGTGTACAAGCAGAACCCGGATGACAGCATGGTCGAACAGTTTCTGCAAGACTTCGACACTGACGGTAGGTTTAATGAACATATAAGATATGCTGGCGTTTCTATGTAGATTGATGTTTTCTTTGCATGCATGTGTGGAACGCAGTGCTCAAATAAGCATTTACAAATATTCAATTAATTTCATTTTTATCTCGAACACTTGTTTATCTGCTGCACTGATTTGTATAAACCATTGAGCAATTAATTTGTACTTTAATTAAATTCAAATTCTCTTGTAATGCTTGTTAAATTTGATTGTTTATGCTTGATGTTAATGTTTATTTACACTTGTTCGTTTCGGGATTCATTTTGTGGTAATTTTTGAGATCAGGCTAGCCTTAAAACCGGTTGATACCCACGATGCTTTGGATTGACTGTTGTAAGGCGGTGACCCCATCTTAATTCATATTATATTTGTTTGATTGTTTTATTGAATTGTTATGTATCGTGTAGTCTATTTTTCACTTGCCTTAAATCAAAGACTAGCGGAGGTTTACAAGTTTCGCTCTTAATAATGTCTCAGGACGTTAGGTTTTCCTATCTTATGGTATCAAAGACATCAGGCTTAATAACTTGGTCAGACTATTTTGCTTGATCATGAAAGTATCGACCAGTGGTAAACATTCTCATAAATGTGTACCGCAAAGACAACAATTAAGAGACTTCACATTACAAATTAAGACGGCTTAAAAGCCATACATAACCTCAAACCTATCTCTGTGGAAATAATAATGGCTTCAGCCGATTTGTATTGACGATATTATATCGCAGTTGATGCAATTAGTGTTATATGATGGCTTCATAAATGATTCACGATACTTGGTAATTATCACCGATCCAGACTAAATGTCAACTTAAAGAGAACAAAAGATCGATGTTATCTTCCCTTGAACAGCTCTTCACCGTGAAACAAATACGACAACATTTGCTACACAAGTTATTTAATTTGCAACAGCTTAATCGGTCTGTCAATATAGTTTCTCGCATGATTGCAGAATTATTGCAAAATCGTTATTTGATCAATATTAGCATGAGTGATTCATAGTGTCCTGTTGCACATCACGCAGCATCCATTTTACGCGGATATTTGTATGTTCAAAGATCCATTCCTATACAAGTTCTTGTGGACTAAAATCTTTGTCAACGTGAACATGATTTAGAGACTTTCTTACACGTTCCAGCAAGCGGGACCATTGATCTAGAGGAGTTCAAGAAGATGTACCGTGCCATGCCGATTAAGCCCGAGGGTGAGACCCTGAAGGATCTCTTCACATTGTACGACAAAGATGGGAACGGAATTCTGAGCCTTGAGTGAGATTTTACGTTTATTGATCATGTATGGTTGCTGATTACTGCCATATTGTTTGCGGATTTGAAGGACGCCAACACGCCAACATGACAGAATGATCATAAAATGACCAGACACGAATATTATCGCTTGTGGCTTTCTTTCACACTTGCGTATTGGTGGGTTTAAAGCGCGCCGAAATAACAACAAGAAACACTGACAATTATGACACGTGTCATTCTTGATGTTGGTGTGTTTGCTTGGTTTAAATGGTGCCAAAACAAACACAAGCTAGAACATAAAGTATTCGCGCCGATATGACAATTATTACATTTAAAGATTTTTACGAGATTTAAGGGCGCCATAAACAACAGCACGACAACACGTTAAAACGACACATGCCCCTACAAGCCAGAACGGTGTGGCAGAATTCAGCCATAATAACAATGACCTATATAAACACACAAGTTTTATGTTGGCGTTTTGGTGTTTTAACATGGCAGAAGTCATCATGACACTGCCTGTTTCAAATCGTTCATCCTAATGTATCTGTGTGTTATAATACATATCTTAAATATACAGATTGTTTATCGTTAAATTAAAATATATATGTGGATCGAATGCAATAATAGTGTCTCGTCTGCCAAAAATATAATTAATTTCAATATGATTACCAGAGAGGTGAAGTCGTTCATGCGTGACATTGGCGACGACTCATCCGACGTTCTGATCCTGAAGTTGATGAAAGAGGTGGATGTGGACAATGATGGCAAGGTGGACTTCAGAGGTGATTATCATCATGTA
>VMBQ01000008.1:523429-556676 GCA_007657795.1 Dreissena rostriformis | reverse complement strand
TTAACCCTTTGAGCGCTGGAACCGGATTTTGAAGGCCTTTGCAAACAGTTTGGATCCAGATGAGACGCCACAGAACGTGGCGTCTCATCAGGATCCAAACTGTTTGCTATTCTGATAGTGGTCTTAGAAAAAAAATCAAAGAAAATGCTAATTTTAGAAATTCAGCAGACGACATTTTAGCAGACGACAAATATCCCAGCATGCAAAGGGTTAAATTAGAGAGCGGACACCATGCTGAATGTGTAAAACGTTTTACCTAAGTGACCCTGTGACCTTGTTTTTTATCTGGCATGGCCCATATTCGAACATGGCCTAGAGATCATCTAGATAAAACTTCTGACCAAGTTTAGTGAAGATCGGATGAAAACTACTTAAATTAGAGAGCGGACACCATGCTGAATGTTAAAAAACGCACTAAGTAACCCCGTGACCGAGATTTTGGCCCAGCATGGCCTATGTTCAAACTTGGCCTAGACATCATCTAGATACAACTTCTGACCAAGTTTGATGAAGATCGGATGAAAACAACTTGAATTAGAGAGCGGACACTTGATATGGACTGACCGACTGACAGACAAGCTCACTCCTATATACCCCCTTAAACTTCGTTTGTGGGGGTATAATTATTAATAACTATGTAGAGCAGGATGAGCAGCTAGCACAGTTGTTGTTTCAGCCACTTACTAATGCATAAAAAATATATGAGTCTCGCTCTGTGAAAAGGGAGTTTAATGCATGTGCGTAAAGTGTCGTCCCAGATTAGCCTCTGGAGTCTGCACAGGCTAATCAGGGACGACACTTTCTGCCTTAACTGGATTTTTGCTAAGAGACTTTCTTTAAAAGAAAAATATCTTAAAAGCGTAAGGTGTCATCCCTGATTAGCCTGTGCGGACTGCACAAGCTAATCTGGGACGATACTTTACGCACATACATTAAATCCCCTTTTTACCAAGCGAGGCTCGTATTATTTCTACAAAGATCCCAAGAATTTTAGAAAACAATCACTATGCACTAATTACCCATCTCTTCCTTTACTGACGATCTTCACTTCAAAATAATAGATCCCACAGGCCACTGGTATAGGGTGTGTTGCCCGCACACTGGCTGCATCCTTGTGCGTTTTGCCAGCGCCTGAAATCGAATAATCAATTTCAAACTTATGATTTAATAGTAAAGCTGATGGTTCTATCCATGTTTCTTTCAAATTTCAATGAATAAAATGTAGTGCCAATCTCCAGGAGCTAGCAATCTGCATGGAAACGTGGAAACAAACATAGCAACAGAGCAAAAGAAAATATATTGAGAGTATTGAACAAATTATAAGGGAAATTGTTTACACACCACAGCAAATTGTGTCGTGTTCTGAGAAAACTGGGCATAATGCATGTGCGTAAAGTGTCATCCTAGATAAGCCTGTGCAGTCCGTACAGGCTAATCAGGGACGACACTTTCCGCCTAAACTGGATTAGGACAACATTTAAACGAAACATTCCATAAAAGCGGAAATTGTCGTCCCTGATAAGCCTTTGCGGACTGCACATGGTAATCTGGGATGACAATTTACGCACTTTCTCAGAACACGACACAATTAACTTTTTAACAATCGGAATACTGAAGTACAGACAAAGGAGCATCGATATTCCCCCGCCCCTTTATCGTCTGGGAAGCCTAATAGAATTCTCTGGGGATGAAGCATTCTTGTATTAGCCAACATAATACAGGTATTGCATGTTAATGAGGTATTCCTTAATGATCAGCACCTACTTAATAAACACTGATATGTTGATTCCTGTATTGATCATTTTGTTTCTTCCAATAGAAATGTCAAGGAAACCAAGTGATTAACAATAATCATAACTATTGAAAGAAGAAGCTGTCACAGACAGTGTATCCCCTGCTAAATGTAGTTTGTTATCAAAAGGACAATAACTTGCAGGCCTTTTCCTGACCTTTTTGCGGAAAAAAATGAAATTTCAGGATTGGGAATTTTTTGCGCGATAAGTCCACTGATTTGGGCAAAAGTAATTTCATATAACTCTTTATAATAATTAAAATTAGAAGAACAAAATCAAATTAATTATAGATAAAATTTGTTAAATGTAATTTAAATTAAATTGAGACATAATATTCATGAAAATCACACTTCAAAAAAAATATAACAAAAAATAAAATGATAATAATTTAAGTGGGATTTCCAGGAAAAGGCCTGACTCGTAAAAAATAATGCAAGTGTGAAACCTTGAAGATGTGCGCTGAAGCACTTGGAGATAATTATTCTGCAAAAGTATGACAAAAATGGCATGCGATAAATGGGAGGAATTGCCCAGAGAAGCTTTTGTATGCAATTTCAACAAAAGTCAATAACAGCTTAAAAAACAAGAGCAACATTGAGCGGATGCCAAGGCTCGGCTGTGGGTGCTTGGATTATTTTATTTTTTAACCTTTGACCCTTGAAGGTCATCATTGACCTTCACCTTTTCACCACTCAAAATGTGCAGGTCGATGAGATACACATGAACCCCNAAACGTGCAGCTCCATGAGATACACATGCATGCCAAATATCAAGTTGCTATCTTCAATAATGCAAAAGTTATGGCCAATGTTAAAGTTTTCAGACGACTACGACGACGCGGCAGACGAGAGGGCTATGACAATACCTCGGGTTTTCCTCGAAAACAGCCGAGCTAATAACACAATCATGACCTTGATAATATACGTATGTAATACTTGCAGATAATTATTCTGAATCAAATCTCACTAGTCTGAGAAAAAAAATTGTTCAGCGCAAGTTTCTTGACAATTGCCCAAAGAAACGTGACCTCTCAGGTGTTCACAAGCTTTTTCTTTCATTTGACGGAATGACTTAGTTTTTGAGCCAACATAACCCAGTTTGGAACTCATTAGGACAAATATTCTCATCACGTTTTATGAATATTGGGCAATAAATGTGGCCTCAAGAGTGTTCACAAGCAGTAACTTTAATTTGACCTTGTGACCTAGTTTTTTGCCTCAACCGAGATATCATGGGGACAAATCTTCTGACCAAGCTTCATAAAGATTGGACAATAAATGCGGCCTCTAGAGTGTTCACAAGCTATTTTTAGTTTGACCTTGTGACCTAGTAAGTTTCTGTTATATCGGTCATTCTTCTTTTGAGCAACATGGACACATAAAAGTTTTAAAGTATTTCATAAACACAAATGTACGCCATATGTTAAAATAAATTTCGGCATACCAGTATATGTTTATTCATAAAGATTTGCTGCAATAAACGTCTGATCAGACAGGCTGAACTTGTGTGTATCACCTGACACGATGTTATGCACAGTTATTATGCTAGAATTGTTCATGCATCATTTTTTTTAATAATTTCAATAAATGAAAGTGTTGTGTTTACAATTATAGTGCAGTTGTCTGCTTCACTTTTCAATTTATGTGGAAATTAAGTGAAGCGGACCAATAAAATGTATAGAATATGGAATAATTTTGATACTACGTTAGCGTTACCGATCGCCAAAATCGCAATTGGCTATTACAATTCCTGGTTGGCGATCAAAAATAAGATTTTCATGAAATTGTCGATTGAAAAAAATGGACCCTCCGATTTTCAAATGCACTCTCTAAATTCCTGTTTTCAGACCTATAAATCGCCAGATACATGGACATGAATACACAGATAACACCCTTACTGGTACATGACTGGAGCATATTAAGTCACCACATTGTGTACAAACAAGCCCAAGGGCATTGTTTGTTATCAGATCACTAATTAGTCTTTTGTTGCAGACGATAGTAACATGCTGTGAAAGATTATCTCTGAGTTCACGCTTGGTTAGGCACAATCACACTCATTGAAATCAAAATCAGCACTATTAATTTTTTGAACTTCTGAATTCTTTGGTTATGATTTTGTTTGCAAAAATATGATTTTAAATTCAAACTACCAATTTTAATTTGAAAATTAATCAGCTTTTTTAAA
This sequence comes from Dreissena rostriformis, assembly GCA_007657795.1. Taxonomy (NCBI): domain Eukaryota; kingdom Metazoa; phylum Mollusca; class Bivalvia; order Myida; family Dreissenidae; genus Dreissena; species Dreissena rostriformis. The sequence continues at coordinate 552,696 of VMBQ01000008.1, read as the reverse complement.
ATGCAATTTATTTTTTTTCCGAAATAAAACAGCACAGTAAAACGTATTTGTGTTGGATTCGATTTCTGAACTTTAAAACACTGTCTGACCACAATCATGATGAATTTTAACATGAATATGGACAGATAGTTGTTATTTCAACAAATTAACATATTGTTTGGAAGGAGGATTTATCACTCTGCAAGAAAAGTGTAAATTTGATATTGTCATATATTTTCGCGACCCGACAGTTTCTGTCAACAATGTTAAAATTAATAAAGGAGTTAAAATCATGTTGTAAAATAAATATATGCTATAAGTAACAATAATAATTTTACATTTTAATCACCAGAATGGTGTTTATGCTACTTCATGGTGATGTTTGTTTTAACTTAAAATGTGTCAATATAAATTATTGTTATAATTAAAAATACAGTGGACAAACATCATTGGCTCACAAGTTATTTCAAGCAAGAAATTTTAGTGGAGACAACTATTTTTGATCCAGTGAAACCCCAGGTACCTGAAAGATTAACATGCATTTCAATTATGATATGTGATGAAATATCAAAATCCCCCCCACAGAAAGAAATATGATATCTACATATCTCCAAAGCGTGTCTTCGGATGATAACCCAAATCAGTTATGAAATTGGCTACTAAGTTTTTTCCTTAGCGCCAATGTAGTGAAAGTTTAGTTGAAGTAAGATTTTGAAATGTAGTTATGTTGGTCAATAGCGATACATCGCTAATGTTATACTTGTTTTGTACAAACCGACTTTAAATAAATGTGAACCTGTTTTTTTTCCCTCATTTTGGTTGTTTTTAGTTGTGAGCGTTAGCTCAACGCTCACGACTAAAGTTACAGAGCATGTTATGTCAGTTTTGAAAATCAGTATGTGCTTAGAAGCCTTAGCTACGCTAAGAACCGTAACTCACTATGCTAGGAACGATTACCGCTGCCTGTCTGCACTGCAGACGACAAATGCTTACATGGCTTAGGAGCGTCTGCTCTACTCCTGCAGTGAGTGTATTTACCAGCTTGTAAGAGGACATTGGCAAGTCTAGTGTTTATCATTTAAATCTGTACATATTCGCTGCTTTCAGGGAAAATGGGGCTTAATGCGTGTCAAATAAGATTAGCCTGTGCACACTGATTAGCCTGTGCAATGCGCACAAGCTTTTCAAGGACGACAACAGCGAACAACTTCAGTGCCTTCAGCGCTTTGATTGTATTTATTTTCAAGCAAAGTAAACTAATGTAAGTAAAAAAATACTCGGAGCCCATGTGTGTCATGTCATCACGAGTCTCATTCTTCATATAAACATTGATCGATACAAGGGCACCTTATGATTAATAATTGTTTAAAATTTTTTTAATAATCAATTGTTGATTAAACATTGCCAGGTAATAGAACTTGGAAAAAGATGACATGGTAACCAACTGTAAAATATTCATTTAAACTCTCATGATAAACATCACAAGTAAAACAAGTTTTCTCTATTAAAAAAAGTTATTACTCATACCTTAAGAAAACAAAGAAAATAGATCTGGAATGTTTTTCACTTCTGCTTCGTAGATGCCTACATTATAATTGATGTCATACCAACTATTCACTACACCATTTTACCTCACCGTGTGTATGACTGTTTTATTTTTTAAAACATCAACAACAAAGACCTAATTATATGACGCAAAAAGGTCAATATCTGTTGACGTCGGTCGTCAAAACCATAACAAAGTAACCCACCTTTGTATTGAACTCGAAGGTTGTTTTGTGTCAAAACAAGATAGTTAAATTTGTCTTTGGCACTCCACGCCCGAGGAATTGGAGTTTCTCCTTCGTTTACAGCTGGGTAAAGCTTTTTAAGACGTTCATCTGGGTCACTGTTAGTGGAATTTCCAGACTCGCTAGCCCCCGATTCGTTTGAGGCAGCCATTTTCTGACAAAACATACAAAGAGCCCGGATGATTAAAGTGTTAATCGATATTCTCTAAGAACGTGCAATGTAATTGGCTAGCGAAATATGATATCAGCCAATAGGATACATGTTAACATAATTTTAAATTACTTACTCATTAGGTTTAGGCCACGGTACCTTTAGCGAACTCAAGATTACTAAAATGCCTCAGTTATATTGCTGGCTTATTGCAATTTTCTAAAAAATCAATGACATACATAAATTAAAAAGGATTATTTTAATAACACGCTGTATCTTATTTTTGTTTAAAACTTGTCACACTCATTGAGAACTAGCGACCATTCCGACTGTTATTCCGGTTATGATCTGATCAAAATCTGTGCGTTGCAGGGCCTTGTAGGGCATCTAGGTCGCAACGGGAGAGAGATTAATCCAGCTGTGGATTTAGCAGCGCAGTCATGAAACTGTTGACGGAAGCAACGCTTACAACACTGTCACTAAGTTTGTTCCAGTCTAATACAGTTCTGGAAAAAAGTGTTTTTAAATTACTAAGTTTTACACGAAAAAGTTTTTAAACACTTTGTATTATTTGTAACTTGGTTTTCTAGAATGTTTGCAGCTTGATAGTCATTAAATGATTTAGGTTTAACGTTTCGTTTATTTCTTGCTGGTGTTAATATGTCACGACAAGGTGTGGCTGACATACGGAATACCGTTGGGGCCATCGTGGTTACACATTAAAATCCAGAGGGCGACCATGCGATAGTACGATAGCGACAATGCGACAACGCGATAGTACGATAGCGACAATGCAATAGTCATCGTACTGTCGTCATCGTATTATCGCATAGTCGCTATCGTACTATCGCACTGTCGCCATCGTATTGTCGCAATGTCGCATATTGTCGTCATCGTATTGTCGCATTGTCGCCACCATACTATCGCACTGTCTTCATCGTATTATCGCAATATCGCATTGTCGCCATCGTACTATAGCATTGTCGACTATCGCCTTCCGGTACACAAACTATTCTTATCGCAGAAACAAAATAGATGATTTTATAAAGATGTACTTTGAAAGTGGTTACAGTTATAATGAAATCAAATTCTTATTAAGTTATATGTAAGGTATGCCGAACTTTAAAGTATTTTTAAAAGTGGCTCCATCCAGGAAAAAATACGATGTGCGCTCATTGTATACACATCGGTCTTACAATGACGTAGTGACGTCACCATCTATGTATAGAATGATGTGCGCATGTATACCGGAAGGCGATAGACGACAATGCTACAGTACAATTACGACAATGCGACAGTGCGACAATACGATGGCGACAGTGCGATAGTACAATGCGATAATACGATGACGACAGTACGATAACGCGATAGTACGATGGCTACAATGCGAGGATACGATTGCAACAGTACGATATGACTATCGCATTGTCGCCATCGTACTATCGCGTTGTCGTACTGGCGCATTGTCGTCCTCGTACTGTCGCATTGTCGCCATCGTACTATCGCATTGTCGCCATCGTACTATCGCATTGTCGCCATCGTACTATCGCACTTTCGCATTGTCGTCCTCTGGATTTTAATGTGTAACCACGATGGCCCTAACGGTATTCCGTACTGACACTTTTCCCCCGACCAATTTGTACAGGAAGGTAAGTCGGTTTATCTTTCGTCTGTCCTGTAGGCTTCGACGCTCCAGTGTATTCAACATGGACGAAACACAGCCTTCGTCACACGAGTGGTAATCCCATGTGATAAATCTAGCAGCTTGTCTCTGGATGCGCTCGNCCCCCCCCCCCAAAAAAAAAGAAATATGATATCTACATATCTCCAAAGCGCGTCGTCGGATGCTAGCCCAAATCAGTTATGAAATTGGCTACTAAGTTTTTTTCCTTAGCGCCAATGTAGATAAAGGTACCGTATGCACAGTCTTAAATTGAAAGGGGTTTTCATGGGTAGAGTATTCCAGTATTGCGTGCTATTATTTCAAATGTTTGCTATTAAATATAATTAACATAATTTATGTTCATGAAACAGTATACTTCCTTCTAAAATGTATTTATTTTAATCTGGATCTTCTTAAACCATTGAATTATCAACATACCATTATCTAACTCAAAACATCAGTTTTACCTTCTAATGGTGTAATGTCTGCTTTTTCAGTAGAAGCATCTGATGACATTGTTGGGTTGATAGCTTCTGCACCTGCTCAGTATACAAACAGAAAAAATGTATACATTCATATAATAATTTGTTCAACATATTCAATGTATTCCCCAAGAAAATATACCATGTTACAGACACACATATAGGATATAGGAAATAACAACAAAAAGCATGTCTACAATTGGTAAATGGCGTTTATACCAGAGTAGAAAAGGAGCTCTTTTGAAATAGGCACTACTTTCAAATATGTTATGGAGGGATACACACATATTAAGTGTAATGTAACCTTCATGGTTAGATTACACTAAATCCAATCCCAATTGGCCCCAATAAAACAGCACAGTTTTAAAGCATTTTTCTTGCCTTTAGTTCAGTATGGATTGATTCTCAAATAAATTCCCCAATGTCATCAGACCATGATTAAACAGCCCTTACCAAAATGACTTACTCCCGCTTATATGCGGCTTATATGCGAAGTATAAGGGAGTTACATGCGGTTTATAAACCGCTTAAAAGTCGCATATAAGCATTCAGATATCTTGTATAAGCCAGATATAAGTCTAAGGCAGTTATAAGCGAGATGTAAGTCTAGAAATATTTCGCATGTAAGCGGCTTATATGCGGTTCATAAAACGCATATAACTCCCTTAGAACATAGCCAAAACTATTCACTTTTTTCTTTCGCTTATATTTGGCTTATACACTCTTATACGCTGCTTATACATCTAATCCAAGCCTTAAACTGACCAATCAGTTGACATTTTTGTCACATGACCCACATTGACCAATCAGAGCAACACAATACAATAACAAGTTTGAAATTTTCAGTCAAACACTGGTGTGTGTCTCTTTTATGATTTCCTACAATGATGCCCAATAAAGAGGTAAATATATAGATCTTTCTAATCAGATACTGTTAATGGTGTGTATTTTATTGTAATTAAACAAAATAACACAATTATTTTCATGAATAAGGTATTAAATAAGGGGAATAGACATGTCACAGTTTGTCAAAAGTGGGTGGGGTAATTTGTATGGTCAGTGTTTTCTTGAGAACAATGTCATAAACTTAATATAATACTTGGTAAGATTTATCTATTTTATAAGATAAAATAGAGGATATTTGTTTGATTCGGTGGATTATCGATTTTAATTCACGAGTGATAATAGAAATTAATATTTTCACGAGTGGCGAAGCTACGAGTGAAAATATATATTTTCTATGATCATGCGTGAATTAAAATCGATAATCCACCGAATCCAATAAATTTTCTTTTTATTTCATGCTTTTTTCAGAGTTTATATTCATTGTTAAAGAGTTTAACTAAAGAATGTCGTTGGGATAATGACGTCATTTCATCAAAATAATGACGTCATTTCACAGTAAACAGTGAAAATTATCGATAATTTTCACTGATAATTTTCATTGTTTGAAACAGTGAATTTATCAGTTTTAATTCACTGATATTTCTCTATAAACCACTGGAAAGCATTAAATAATGATATATAGTTAAATGACGTCCGTCTGACTAATAAAATGTTGTCTTGATTTTGAGTTTTATTGTTTTCAAGAAGGTCTATGCGCGTGTGAGGTATTCGTTGTTTACATGTAAGAAATTTGTACTTGATGCTTTCTACATAATATAATTATGTCAAGCATGGATGGATTTTCAAATAACTTTTTGCAGAATAGGTGGTTGTCAGATGGCCTGTGTTATGTCTCATCAACAATTGGATTCAAATGAAATGTTTTCTGAAATTTCTTGACTGATTTTCACAAAAATGGCCTCTTTGTTATCCTATTTCAGTTGTCCAAATTGTTCTTGTCTGCTACAAGCGTCGATCATAAAGCAAAAAAAATTGTCTGTCTGTCTGTTTGTCTTTCTGTCTGTCTGTCTGTGTGTTGATCAAAACTTGTCGAGAGCTTTTGTCCAACACTTATCAACGTACAACATTCAAAGATTCAGGCATAGTACTTAATTATGAAGTGTGTATGTGCCATTATAATCAACCTATGTTAATAATTACAAAACTTATGCCCCATTTTTTAACAAAGACATTTAATTATATCATGTCCTCTGTTTATGTTTTGGCTTACCTGGACATAAGTGCTCTTGGTCAGCTATTCAGGTCACACTATGTCTTGCGTCAGTTGTTGTGCTTTGTGCCTAGTCAATATTGTGCATCGTCAATTTTGTGATCTTGTCAATATCTAGGCCGAGTCTGAATCTGGTCAAAGTGTGTCTAAAAACTAAGTCACAAGGTCAATTCTTGAAAATCCTTGTTACCTCTCTAGTGGGCATATTTATGACTGAATTTTGATGAAGCTTTATCAGAATATTTATCTTGACAAATTGGTTTAAATCTGGGCTCCATGCATTGTATAACTAGGCCAATAGGTCAAATTCTACACCTAGAGGTCAAAAGTCAAATTTGGCAGTGTTTTACATAAGCTGAGTTTTGAGATAAAAGTGGAATGTTGGGGCATGCATGCTCCATGGACACATGTATTGTTAATTTAGGTCTATCCTATTGTTCTTGTACTGAATTTGTACCTTCTACCGGGTAAGATCTTCAACAATAGGTATCTTTGTACTCCGGTGAGCACTAAATGGCCATTAATGCCCTCTTGTTTCAAAAAGTACCTACACTCATTTTACATACATGGTTTTTGCAATTCAAGGGGTTTGCACACAAATGCATTATTGTTTGGTTGGAGATATTTAGCTTTAATTATGTGTGTATGCAGATCTAGTTTGGGATTGCATGTTGTGCCAGTTAGGTCAAGGCCACCATTTCTTTAATTGAAAAATATTTTATGCTGAATATCTTGTGTTTAAACTGAGTTTAAAGGGAGGTTTTGCACTGAAATGAGATGTGTAGGTAGTTTACAGGAAGACCCCTCATATAACTTAATAACTTCTCAAGGTATTATATTTAAAAACATGTTCGCAGTTATCAACAGTCTGACAGAAAATTATGTTTTGAAGTGGAAGAGTAGTCAAGGACACTGTCGTTGTAAATCCGTTGCTCAGCCAAACAAATTTATTTTAAGTTATAAAAAACAGGGCCACCATTCATTTCTTTAAAAAAAATAAAAACAATTGATGATAGATGATTGATATTTCAGCAATATAAAAAGAATTGTTGAGTAGCCTTACCTTTCTGTGACTGTCCTGCTGGCATGTATGGAGGTGGTGGGTCTTGTTGATACCATCCATGTTGACTGCTCCAGTCTGTATAAAAAGGCTAAAGGTTAAATGATTTTTCTTTAGCTGTTACTGATCCTGATAATCATAGTGGAATTTTCCTTTGCAAGCATTACTGTTTAAAGCTTTGGCATTGAGTTAGCCTTACCTTTCTGTAAATGTCCTGGAAGGCCACTTCATTGCATGTGGGGAGGTGGTGGTCCTTGTTGATAATATCCATGTTGACTGCTCCACTCTGTAACATCAAATTATGACATTCCAAATTTTTTGTTAAATTTGTATGCCACCTTTCCAAGATGCAGGGGTAAAGGCCAAGATCAGAGGGGCTTGTAACATGCACTTTAATAGATACAATAGAATCATTTAAAGAACTGTTTATTCCCATTTAAGTGTGCCTTAGGAATACTATCAATTGTTATAAATCACAACGCTACCATCTATTTAAGACAATACATTTTTTTAAGTATGGTACTTAAGACTATGGCTATTTCAACTGTTTTAAAGCCATCCAAAACTTGGACTCTGATTTCACTGATTATTGGATAGATTATGATATACTGGCAGCAGTTAAAATGCATTCCAGCATATAATCCTGTTTGAAATTGTTTTTACAAAAGTGCCATGGTGGCCCTAAAGCCCTCACCTTAATTCACACTTATTATCACAGCCATTACATGATAACTTATTTTTTTTACTCCATTGACCCAGATTCAAACATGGCCTTCATAGTGTGAACATAAATATACTTCCCATGTTTCATCAAGATGAACATATACATGTGGCTTCTACAATAGGAATATGATCTTTTAATATTTGACATGCTGACCTAGTTTTGGGACATACTTGATATTCTGACCAAGTTGCATCAAGATGTATTAATAAGTATAGTATATTGAGTGGTTAAAGGGTTCTTTAGATCCCAGAGCACAATGTGGTCATGTTAAGCTATTGTGAACACCTTTTATCCATCCTCTGTCGAGCATTGTCAACATTTATCTTGTGAACACTCACAAGTAGTGGCATTATTTTATTCCAAATTCTAACACTACACGCGACTTGTTTTCTTTAGACAAAGAAGGAAATCAAGTGTGGGTTATTCTGCAATAATTATGGGCGGAGCTTAATGTTTCGACAATAGTTCCGAATAAATAAAGAAAATATTGCAGTAAAATGCACATGCTAAAACCCTCTCTAAAAGAAATGTAATAAATGTAGCATGTATATAATTGTAATGAAACAACAAATTGTATTTTTGGTGATAAGTGGCATAACAAAGAATGTTATTTGTTAGGAAACGTAATTAAGAAAACATTTAAAGCATGTCAGCTTTTCAGTAGCATCAAATAAACGTGACGTCATTTAGTTTCTACGAATTTTGTTCTCAATGAAAGTGACGTCATTTGCAAAATATTTATGAATGAAAATGACGTCATATGTTTGTACAATTCAATGACGTCATTGAAAAATATAGTTTACGTCTAAAAGTTTGAACCAAATCAGTCAGAATCCTGTTAGAATCGAAATAATATGTTTCTATGATGGTTTGTTGTTGAATAACCCACAGTAAGGAGTATAGATGCCTGTTATGAAATCACTCGTGCTTCGCACTCATGATTTAATTCCTACGCATCTATACTCCTTACTGTGGGTTATTCGACAACAAACCATGATAGAAAAATATTATTTCTTAAATATTTAGAAAGTGTGTACCAATGATATCTAGGCCATGGTCAAATTGGGTCACATGAGATAAAAAAAGTGGGCCACAAGGTCAAATATGTGAACACTATAAAAGTTAATTTTCTTGCCCTGTTGAAAATATGGTTTCCAGTGGTTATAGGGGGGATTTCTTATATGCATATAGTGAAAACGTGTAAACACTCTAGCAGTCACATTCACATTTGCATGCCCCAACAATTAAGGATTTCTCTTGTTTGTCTGTCCTACACATACAGTACAGACACCGCGTACTTAAACAAAAACGCCTGTCTGCGGTGTACACTTTTCCCGATGGGTGACATTTCGCGGGGGGCGGACACGCCACTGACCGCGGTGTTCGGCGAACACCCGAAATCGCCGCGATTGCAAGCTATCGTTTACGGGAACACCCGTGATCACCGCCATGCTGCGCGGCCACCGTAAAAACCTGTCTGGGAGGGTCATTCACGTGTTTTAAATGTACATGTAAATGATCAAAAGAAAATCATATACTACATGTAGATATTATGTGCACATGTATGCGTACTTAAATTCAGACAGTACGTAAAGTTGGAAACGTAAATAATGCCTTAAGATTATCAAAACTATTAGCTCTTATGGTGTTAATCAATGCAATTGCCCTTTTTAACAACAAAGAGATAGGCGAAATTAATTTTGACCTAATTTTCAAGTCAATCCATTAACAAACAATACCTGTGAAGCAATCCCCATTTAAATTCCAGCAAACACACATTATTTCCTCACACACAATACAATCTACTGCAGTAAAATCTAATAGTTTTCTCACATAGCACCCTCTATGGAGCTAATGCATTAATGCTGTATCTAACAGTATGTGCATGCTCCCGAAAATGTAGTGTTGATTTAATGCCTATTGAAATTGTCACTTGCTGACTGTGTTATAAATTTACATTTTTAACTCCTAGAAATAAGCCCCAAACATCAAAGAGCTTTGATGTCTGCCGACAGCATTGACAGGTGTTAATGTAGATAACCTCTTGCAGAGGGATAGGTTAAATTGATGTCATTCGGTAACGCTGTTGTGATTGTCAAAGACTTATGTATTTTAATGGATTTTGTTGTTTTTTTAATTGGAATTTTATTGCAAGGTTATTATTATGTGAAGTTTAGAAGGATTTTTTTTTTATTAAATGTGATTGTTTGTGAAAAGACGTTGCCATGGGTGTCACGCGCTGTAAACCGATGACGTCAAGCTGTTACCATCGCAGAGTGTTGAGCATGTGGGTGTATTGTTTGTTGCACTTTGTGTAAACTAGACACCCTGAAGGCGCGAAAAACCTGATTGAACTGAATTCAATTGTGATAGTTCGTTATCGTTTGTTAATTTGTTTAGACACCAAATGACACCTATAACATTCAAACGCTCGGTAGATTCTTTCTGCAAATTGGTACCGACTTGCCATAAAAAGAAAAATATACTTTATTTATTCAATATCACTTTAAAATTAAATGGATCAATACATGTACATCTACCATACGATTATGTTCAATAATTTTATTTTTAGCGAACACGATAAACACAGCGTTACATATAATGGTTCCGCGGTGTTCGCCTTATGGAAAACGGCCCCCGCGACATTTGATCTGAACACCCATCGCGGTGTTCATATTGGTAAGCGAAAAAAGTGAGGTTAACAGCGCGGCGAGTGGCGTTTGTTTAAGTACGCGGTGTCTGTACTATACATGTGTCCTGAAGCTTGTTTTTAAACTTGTCTTTAAATAGTGGTTTGATCTCGCTCAAACTCCTACAGTTGAACAAACTAAATGTGTAAATAATCATAAACAAAGGAATTTAGCAGCAATGAGTTTTGGCAGAATTATTCCTGTTGTCTGTTTTTCCACAGTTGAATATTACTTTTAGCCCAAAAACTTTGTGTTTTAATCTCCTCTCAAACTGTTATATGCATCTAGCTCACGCTTTCAAAGATACATGACCTTAATGTGCTAATGATCTTTAAAAAGAAATTTGGTGTATATCCTGTTTTAAAATAAAGGAAGAAAATTTATGTTTGTAAATAATTAACTGGAAACAAAGGTTTACTTGTTGCTGTTGTTGTTTTCACTTGTTTGTTGCATACCCACTGAATGAAATGCTTGTTAGGAAAGTGAATTTATATTCAAACATCAATAGTGTTCGTAGATAAACAATTATACTACGTGTGATCACATCATATGTGTCCACACATGGCTTATTATGAATTTATTTTTTTGAAATCAAAATATATATATGTTATGGTGACATTTGAGTAAGACGCAGTTTTCTTTCCAAATATTCAAGTCATACTTTTAGTACCGCGTCATGCGAAAATGTGTCATAGGGTGTAGGCGGCCAGCGTAGCTCAAGCCCAGCCAGCGCAATTTCCCAGCCTGAGCTCCTCTGGCCGCATATGGCATAACACCCATTTTTGCATGACGCAGGTCTTTGAAAATCTCATTTTGTCTTGTAAATGGAACATCTAACACAATACTTTTTTGTCAGAAAATTGAATTCAGACTCTGTTATTAATAGCAAGCTGGGAAAGGTCAGTTGCCTATTCTGGCTGACAGGAACGATTGCCAGACAAGCTGACCGCCAATATCACACTATAACAAATAAACAATTTCCCTCTAATCATGACACTTTTTTATTTCTGTACTTTTTTTCTCATGTAGCATTTCTTTTCCTAAAATATGTGTTATATTATATCTTGAGAGCAATACAGAGTCATCTACATAAGGTGTTTATCGATAGTCCATTCTGTCTTCCCCTGACGATTAACTGATCAAAAACTGACCCTAGACTGCAAAATGGACTTAATGCAATATTGTAAAAGGGTCAACATTTGTGTCATATGAACATGTAGAGAGGAGTCCAGATTGGAGACCTTCTATACACTGAACAGTAAAACATCCTATAAGCTGCACAAAGACGCAGTTATGTGGCCAATGTTCTGGAGGATTTCTCTCCAATCAGCCAATGAAATCTTTGGATTTCTTCATTCGAGTCTAGTGGAGGGAAATTTCCCATACATTTTATAGTATGTTGAGAAAGGGCATTTAAGGTGAAAAGCTGGGTTTAACAGCTATGTTGAAAAAGAATGTTTTTTTTACTGAAAAAAGAATATCTACGCATATTAACAAAATTTTCTTCAGGTCCATTGAAAAATATGGCCCAAGTGGGTAATTTTCTTTTTATTGCTAAAGTGAAACATGCTGAACACTCTAGAAATCACATTTTTTGCCAAATCATCGTGAAACTTGCAAAGAATATCTGTTTTAATTATATATTGTCTTATAAAGAAAATGATTCCATTCTTTTGAAAAACATGAGTTCCTGGCAATGGAGGGGTATATTTTTGTTATGGGTATAGTGAAGCCTTTTGAAAACTAATAAAAGTCATATTTTTCCATATCATCCTGAAACTTGCTCAGAAAATGTTTTCTAATGATATCTTTGCTGCATTTAAAATGGTTCTAATCTGGTGAAAAACATGGCTTTCAGGAGTTTGGGCAGTTACTCCTTAGATGGCTGTAGTGAAATCTTGTGAATGAAACAATATTGATAACACTTTATAAGAATGTTTATTTTAACAATATCTAGGCCAATTTCGAATCTGGGTCATGTGTGTCCAAAAACTAGGTTTTCATGTTAAATCTTACAAAGACCTTGTTACCACTCCAGAAGCCAAATGTATGACTTAATCTTGATGAATTTTGGTCAGAATGTTTTTCTTGACAATTTCTGTACCACCTGGGCCGAATTTTGGCTATGTGCAACCAAAACTAGCACACAAAATCAAATCTGAGACACACCTTGTGTTCACTCTTGATGCTAAATCATGAAGAAACTTGATCAGAATGTATATCTTGACAATATCTAGGCCAGGTTTCAATATGGGTGACATTTGTCCAAATATAAGGTCACCAGGTAAAATCTTCGAAATATGCGTTTTCCACTTTAGAAGCCACATTTATGTCTTAATCTTGCTGAAACCTTGTTTGGATTGTTACATTGACAATATGGTTTAAATCTGGGTAATATGTGTGTTAAAACAAGGTAACCGGGTCAAATCTTTATTAAAAAAAATCCTTTCTACCACTCTAAAACCCACATTTTCCATCACAATGGTGAAAAAATGGTGATAAAACGTGGTCAGAATGTTCATCTTGCCAATTTTTAGATCAAGTTTGAATTTGGAGGATAAGCGTACAAAAACTAAGTCACCAGATCACATCTCAGAAAATCTGGTTTTGGGGGTAAAGGTAGTTGACACAACCTGTACACACCTTAACTGACGGTCAATAATACTCTTTAAGGGGAATTTTTCATGTGTCAATGTAATTTCTTTCATAAAAACAGGGGTAAGCAGCATTTTTAATGATTATTTATGGGCCGATTTGTTTAGTTTATTTTGCTTGATTAGAGCTTCCAGCAGCCTTATATACGATTAAAAACCCTTGAGTATAAATCCACATGTATGACTCAATCTAGATATAACTTGGTCAGAATATTTATATTGACAATGTCTTGACCAAAGTAAAATCTGGGTACTTTGTGTCCAAACGTTAGGTCACCAGGTCACCTCTCAGGAAACCCATATATCAATTCTAGAAGTCACATGTATTACTTAAAATTGATGAAACACGGTCAGATTGCTTGTGTTAACAATATGAAGGTCATGCTTGAATCTGGGTAACGTGAGGTCCAAACTAGGTCATTAAGCCCAGTATTAAACATTTTGGTGTACCCTGATCTCAGTTGAGCTATTCAGGGCCATAACTGATCTTTTGATTAAAATGAATTTGGAAGAGAGTCACCATGGAATATTTTTAAAATTCTTTTTAAGATGATTCATGTCAGAGATGCAAATACATAAATTAGCCTTACCTCTCTGCGACTGTCCTGGTGGAAATGTTTGCAATTGATTAAAGCCATTTCCTTGCATGTGGGGATGTGGTGGTCGTTGTTGATACCATCCATGCTGACTGCTCCAATCTAGAACAAAGAGGCTGAAAGTTAAATAATTCTTCAATTGTTAATCCTGGTATTTGACAGTGCAATTATTATATGCAAGCATTACTGTTAAAAGCTTTGGCATTGAGTTAGTCTTACCTATCTGGAAATGTCCTGGTGGAAAGCCACTTCCTTGCATGTGGGGAGGTGGTGGTCCTTGTTGATAATATCCATGTTGACTGCTCCAATCTGGAACATCAAATTATGACATTCCAAATTTTCTGTTAAATTTGTATGCCCCCTTTTAAAGATGCAGGGGTAAAGGTCAAGGTCACCGGGGCTTGTAGCATGGACTTTAATAGATACAACAGAATTGTTTAAAGCACTGTTTATATCCATTAAAGTGTACCTTAGGAAGAATGTCAATTGTTTTAAATCACAACGCTACCATCTCAAAACAATAGGTTTTTGTTAAGTATGGTACTTTAGACTATGGCTGTTTCTACAGTCAAAAAGCCATCGAAACATTCGACATTGATTTCACCAATTATTTTATACAAGCGCTTACCGACCAGTTACAAGTTGCCTTATTATTATGTAACTTTAAACTGCCGGTATGTGGTTAACCGCTAGTCCATCTAAACAGACTCCCAGAGCCTATGGTAATTTTTGCTATGACGGCTCCGGGAGTCCATATGCACCCCTTCATTAACATGAGTGCAGTTTAGCGCATGGAATCCGTCCGCTTCACTAAACAGACGTCGTTCGAGACAAATTGAGGAAGATAATGAATAAACTTCATAAACATGTTAAATTTACCTGAATGGCAACCTACGGATGTTATCCTTTGCATGCACCCTATAAAAACATGACGATGTTTCAACACACTTCTCTCGCTGACATTTTTATGTTTAAATTTGAAACAGTGTATTCTGTACCGAATACCACATCGTTGTCGACTTTAATAGGCTCCATCACATAACCCGATGCGCAAAATATTGGTGTAGTGCGACCTTACTGATATTGGTTCAGTTTTTTCCCTTTTCCAAGATGGTGGATACTTTGTGCGAAAGATAAACAAAGTCAATAAAAAGCAATTATTTCTTGCTTAAATGGTACCATTGTATGAGTTTGTGGTTAAGACAGGTAAACGTTGATAAGTTCTTGCAGTTTCAGTGTTCCTTAACCCTTGCATTGTTGATTAAATTTTGCACCCATGTTTATTAAGGGGTGCATATGGACTCCCAGAGCTGTCAAAGCAAAAATTGTCATAGGCTCTGGGAGTCCGTTTATATGGACTAGTTAACCGCCAGTTTAACTGTTTATACAATTTGGTGCAGAATTTTAAATAACATTTTGTTTGGAACTTAATGTGTGTACATTTCAATATTTAGTTTTTACATTTAAAATAGAGGGTAGAATATATATTGTGTTCCATAATTTCCAATATATTTAGAAATAATATAAACAAATAAAGAGATAAAATATGTATGTTTCAACACCTCTTAAGTCATAATATTTCTGTGTTTAAAAAGATATGGTGGAATATTTCTTTATTGTAATTTATAATCAAAACTAGTACTTATCATAGAATTGTTGAAAACACATTAAGAATCTATTATTGACATACCATAAACATATGGCAGAATATCTTCATTTAAGATAATTCTGGTGAAAATAAAATTCAAGTTCACATAGTGAACGCAATAGCGTTAATATTACAATTCTTTTACTGACCACAAACTGACCTAATTGATACATGGCTGGATGGAATACAATGCATTAAAGTGAGGTCATGATTCCACTGCTTGAACGACAGCTTGTTTAAAGCTTAATACTTTTACATGTTAAACGGTCAATTTCGAAAACAATTAAAAATATTTTGGTGAAAACGAATATCAGGATAGGGAACAACAATACTTCTTTGATCTAAAATATACTAGTGCACAGAATGCAATAATGTTACGTAATTAATAAATATGAGAACATAGCCTTTAAGTACAAACGCTGGCACTGACAATCTTCTTTGAAGGGGCNGGGATTTTGAAATCAATTGGCACATTTGTTAACCATTATTGGACGGTGTGTTGCGCGATAAAATTACGTCGATATCTCCAAGGTCAAGGTCACACTTTGAGTTCAAAGGTCAAAAATGGCCATAAATAAGCTTGTCTGGGCCATAACTATGTCATTCATTGTGAGATTTTAATATTACTCGCCACATTAATTTTGTTCACAGGCATTGGATGGCGTATCATGCCAAAGAATTCAAGATTTCAAAGGTCAAAATGGCCATAAATGATAATGGCATAATAATTCTTAAAAATTGCCATAAATAATCTTCTCTTGTTTTGTGAGACAGCATGCAAAATATTCTGTGTCAATGCAGCATGTGGGGGTATACGTCACGTCAGTGAATAAGCTCTAGTTGTTAAGTATGGTACTTTAGACTATGGCTATTTCTACAGTCAAAAAGCCATCGAAACATTCGACATTGATTTCACCAATTATTTTATACAAGCGCTTACCGACCAGTTACAAGTTGCCTTATTATTATGTAACTTTAAACTGCCGGTATGTGGTTAACTGCTAGTCCATCTAAACGGACTCCCAGAGCCTATGATAATTTTTGCTATGATGGCTCTGGGAGTCCATATACTTATCATCGAATTGTTGAAAACACACTAAGAATCTATTTTTGACATACCATAAACATATCGCAGAATATCTTCATTTAAGATAATTCTGGTGAAAATAAAATTCAAGTTCACATAGTGAACGCAATAGCGTTTATATTACAATTCTTTTACTGACCACAAACTGACCTAATTGATACATGGCTGGATGGAATACAATGCATTAAAGTGAGGTCATGATTCCACTGCTTGAACGACGGCTTGTTTAAAGCTTAATACTTTTACATGTTAAACGGTCAATTTCGAAAACAATTAAAAATATTTTGGTGAAAACGAATATCAGGATAGGGAACAACAATAATTCTTTGATCTAAAATATACTAGTGCACAGAATGCAATAATGTTACGTAATTAATAAATATGAGAACATAGCCTTTAAGTACAAACGCTGGCACTGACAATCTTCTTTGAAGGGGCACACACAAACTTTATTGATGTCGAGAGTTGAGTGAGAAACTGTTTTGTCCCTCAAGCCTTTTCATAAGAGATAAAAAAAAATCATGCTGAACACGTTGTTAACATTGTTGCAAAATGCACATGGAGTTTCTCTTTTCATACCCTATACTTCACAATAATAGAAAGCCAATTGAATATCCTATTAATGTAAATTTTATAACTGTTTGTAGATTGCACGTTTTCTATTGCAAACGGTTTCTGGCTGACTGAGGTGAAATTTAATTCAAATTTCATTGGACGTTTTCAAAGGTCAGCTTATGTGAAAAGCTGGATTAAACAGCTACTGCGAAAAATGCGAAAATCTGTGAACAATTTCCTTCCTTAAGAATGTGGATGGAAACGAGATCGATGTTGATTAAATTATCGTAGCTCAACAACTTGTTTTATATATGCCATCTTTCCCAAATGGATGGTCCCCATTTAAAATGCCGAACTTACAAAAACACAACTTTTTAGGAGGGTAATTATTTTTATATTTCGATGGTCCCCATTCAAAATGCAGAAATTTCACAATAATATTCAGCTTCACATTTTTATAGTTACAATAATACATGTATTCAGCTTCGCAATTTTGCATATTTTTATAGTAACAATAATATTCAGCTTCGCATTTTTGCATATTTTTATTTCCACTAATCACAGTTCGGCATTTTATCATATGACCGATTTGACATGTTCTGATTGGTTAAACAATTCGCCATTTTCTGGGCATATGCGCACTGATTTCCCGCCCTACACAGTGCAAAAATCACGAAATGTCAAAAAATGTAGGTTCGGCATTTTAAATGGGGACCATTGATATACATGCTCCTAACATATTAGCTAACGTTTTGCATACTAAGTTATGTGTTTTTAACAATGTGAATCTCTCGTATTTGATGTTGCGATATTATCCTTTTAAATGTATTTATTAATGGGCTACATTACTTTATATAGTTTTAACGGATAAATAGTTGTCTTGTAACAAAAGAAAGGCACATTTGGTTAGGGCTTTAATATTGTTTAACTATGTGAGGGCAAGCATTTACCTTGCGATTTAGAGCGGAAAAAGAGGGGGTCAGATGAAAATATTTTGATATTAATCTGAAAATTTTGTAGGATATTATTTGAAATTATTTAAATAATTTGAATAAGGATAAAAACCTTTAGAACATGTGCTCCAAAAAATAGTGTTTATGTAATATTTTGCTTAAGTAACGTGGTCGGTTAAATTAACAACAACACCATTTAATGGTTCCTTTCTGCTTAATTGATAATGAAGCAATGGTAAGAATATAATGAGAAGTAACAAACAAAACAAGCAAAACAAAGATATAACTTTAACTTTTGATTCCAAATGAAACAAGAGGGCCATGATGGCCCTGTATCGCTCCACTGTTTTTTTATGTGAAAAAAGCGTGCAATGCGCTGTGACGTAATAACACCTTATTGTTCGTGGAGAAGACACAGTAACAACACAATGTTCGTTTCTCTTTTCATCTTGATTAATTTCTGTTGAATATGTTCTAATACAACGCTTGCTAATGTTCGTGAAATGCAATCTAACAGTGCGACGGGCCAATATGGCTGCCACGACACGAAAGCGTGACCACTTTATTCGATTGTCAAATCTAACCACAGAATATACTGAAGTTCTCTCTACATCAACATCTAGTTTTATATTGAAATACACATAAACATTAAATAATGATATTCCTTACAACATATTTGATTGGTCAAAGCAATTAACTGAACACCTGTTAATTTCCCATTGGCTCGGTCAAAGAGTTCCCTTACCATGTGTTATTTGCCGATTGGTTGAGTGTTGTTTGAACAAGACGCTCCCCAGGAATGAAGTTACCATGTTATTCATGTTTGTACCCATTTATCGAATAATCCTTTTAGATATCTGGTTTGACTATTTACTGAACCGTCTTCATGCATAATCCAATGGATATGAGAGATAATTTACTAGTAGAACGATTCCCATTGCAGCACTCTGTATGTCTAGCGACAACAAGGTATACTAGTAATCCCCTTGACCGGCATCATAAGATCAATGGATATATGAAATAACTTAATATGATTAGAATTTCCGTGTCAATACCTCTGACCATTTTATCAACTGGGATACAGGAATCTGAGTAACAGATTCCTCCATTTAGAATATCGTATCTTTGACCTTTCAAATTGTTGATTTATTCTACTTTTACAGTGAATGTAAGGTATGTCATGTTTCTACATGCAAGAAAATAGTATAATCATGGCCAATACATCATAAAGATTTGTTATTAAATTTCCAAACTTCATTTATGTTATTATTGTTCCTAACATTCAAATATTTTCTTTATAGAACCCTTATTATTATAATATAAGATTTATCATTTATTACCATTGTATAACAGACCCTCATTATTATAATATAAGAACATAATATTTATGTTATAAGAATAAACAATATGCATACTGGTATGCTGTTACGTTACAGCGCATTGGTTGAAATGTACTCAAGCATATGACTTTCTCTATCCCTCGTCCCATNGAACAAACTTGGTAGAGGACTATTAGATGTCACTACATACCAAATTTGGTAGCCCTATGCCATTTTTAAAGTTTGCACAAAATAGGCCTAATTTAAGAGTATGTTCATTTTTGTGACCCCTGGGACAGGGTCAAATTTGATCCCAGGGGCTTTATTTGAACAAACTTGGAAGAGGACTATTCGATGTCACTTCATACCAAATTTGGTAGCCCTATGCCATACGGTGATAGACAAGAAGATATTTAAAGTTTGCACAAAATAGGCCTTATTTAAGCGTATGTTCATTTTTGTGACCCCTGCGGCAGGGTCAAATTTGACCCCAGGGGCATAATTTGAACAAACTAAGTGGAGAACTATTATATGTCACTACATACCGAATTTGGTAGCCCTAGGCCCTACTGTTATGGACAAGAAGATTTTTAAAGTTTGCACAAAAGAGGCTTTATATAGCATATGTTCATTTTTGTGACTCCCGGGGTGGGGTCAAATTTGACCCCAGGGGCATAATTTGAACAAATTTGAAAGAGGTTCACCCCATGAACATGTGTGAGAAGTTTTATCAGAATTGGACTTGTAGTTTAGGAGAAGAAGATGTTTAAAGAAAAAGTTACCGCACGCACGACGGACACAGGACCATGACATAAGCCCCGCTGGCCTCTGGCCAGTGGAGCTAAAAATTGTTCAGTATAGTAAATAACAACGATGTTATGATAACGTTAATTACCACTTAGTGCAAATATCTGAAAGGACCCTGTAATAGTTATGATACATGTTTACTGCCAGCCAATTCAAAATAATATTTACAACCGGACATTTACTTGCTGGCAACATTTCAATGAGATTCTAATTCTTGTATTGGTTGAGTTTATTTTCAGTCTATTTTCTGTGAAGATCTGGAAATTTATTTAGTTAATTCATTCAATTTCTTCTATTAACCTTGTGTATGCTAGTTCTTGCTGTTCAAAAAGAATATATTTTTGGAAAACCCTTATCTCAAAAAAGCAAGATTTGCG
Organism: Dreissena rostriformis; assembly: GCA_007657795.1. Lineage (NCBI taxonomy): Eukaryota > Metazoa > Mollusca > Bivalvia > Myida > Dreissenidae > Dreissena > Dreissena rostriformis. The sequence continues at coordinate 532,045 of VMBQ01000008.1, read as the reverse complement.
CCTTTCTTTAAACAATTGTTGAATAAACCTGAGACAGCCACATTTGTTAGAAATATTCGATGTGATTTTTATTTTTTCTAAAAAAAAAATATGTTGGACAGAAAGGCGAATGGTTTACATTAACAGTCTGACTTTTTAAGTATTAGTTGGACATGTCTTATGCAGAGTCTGATCTTTGNCTGTAATAGTTATGATACATGTTTACTTCATCTTTTCAAAAACCAAACAATGGACAGATCTGTTAAGGGAGCTATTTTTCTCCAAATTAAAACAAGAGCATAAATAAACAGCCAGCCAATCCGAAATAATATTTACAACGGGACATTTACTTGCTCGCAACATTTCAATGAGATTCTAATTCTTGTATTGATTGAGTTTATTTTCAGTCTATTTTCTGTGAAGATCTGGAAATTTATTAAGTTAATTCTTTCAATTTCTTCTATTAACCTTGTGTATGCTAGTTCTTGCTGTTCAAAAAGATTATTTTTTTGGAAAACCCTTATCTAAAAATAGCAAGATTTGCGCCTTTCTTTAAACAATTGTTGAATAAACCTGAGACAGCCACATTTTTTAGAAATATTCGATGCTGATTTTCATTTTTTCTCAAAAAAATATGTTGGACAGAAAGAAGAATGGTTTACAATAACAGTCTTACTTTTAAAGTATTAGTTGGACATGTCTTATGCAGAGTCTGATCTTTGGGTAAATAACTTCATTGAATACAAAATGCCACTTAGAAGTCAAAATATTAGATAACAGTAAACAAAATAACAAGTTAGGCCTGATTTACAAATGATTCCCCATTCATGTAAAAAAAGATACTGGTAGCCAATAATGTCAGATGGGATGTCTCTCAAATAAGCCAATGCGATGTATGGTTTTTGTGTCGCCTGACTATGGTCAGGGGACATATAGGTGTTACTTTGTCGGCAGCGTCGTCTGCGGCGTCATCTGCGGCGGTGTCACACTTTTCGAAAAAGGCTCATAACTTCTGTATCTCTTCAGATATTGCTTTCATATTTGGTATCCATGTGTATCTGGACAACACCTTTCCATATCTTTCCATGCACATACAAATTTTTTACCCCTGTAACCTTGAACTTGAGGTAAGCGTTTAGAAATCTGCGACCGCGATTTGAAATCTGCGACCGCGATTCGAAAAAGGCTCATAACTACTGTGTCCCTTCAGATATTGCTTTTATATTTGATATGCATGTGTATCTGGACAACACCTTTCTATGCGCATACAATTTTTTACCCTGTGACCTTGAACTTGAGGTCAGCGTTCAGGTTTCAAAATCTGCCACCGCGATTTGTAAAAGGCTCATAATTACTGTGTCCCTTCAGATATTGCTTTCATATTTGGTATGCATGTGTATCTGGACAACACCTTTCAATGCGCATACAATTTTTAACCCCTGTGACCTTGAACTTGAGGTCAGCGTTCAGGTTTCGAAATCTGCGACCGCAATTCAAATGAGGCTCATAACTACTGTGTCCCTCCAGATATTGCTTTCATATTTGGTACGCATGTGTATCTGGACAAGATCTTGCCATGCGCATAAAAGTTTTGACCCCTGTGACCTTGACCTTGAACTTAGGGTCCACATTTAGATTTCAAAATATGCCACTGCAACCCAAAAAAAGGTTCATAACTACTATGTCTTAAGCTTTACTTTAAACATTACATTTTTTTGATAGATTTTTGTTATGCCCCCGGCATCTACGATGCGGGAGGCTAAAACCGTTTGTCCTCTCTGTCCGTACATCCATACGAAAATCTTTGTTAACCCATTTTGACCGTTTCGTCTGACATCAATACCGCTTCCTACAGAGCATGGATACTTGCATGGATGTTGTCTCTCATCAACCTGCACACACCAGCTTCACCCAAGACTTATTTAAATGGGCCAATTTCTTGGTTAATCCATTACCATCAGGCGACACATCCAGCTTGTGGAGTTCTAGTATTAATTTGTGTCCACTGGGAACATTTCTTTACCATTTTATTTGCTATAGGTCAAAACCTGAATAAGCCAGCTGTGCTGAACAAAATAAGTATTGAATAGGTTTTACCTCTCTGTGACTGTCCTGGTGGAAATGTTTGCATTTGATTTAAGCCACTTCCTTGCATGTGGGGATGTGGAGGTCCTTGTTGATACCATCCATGCTGACTGCTCCAATCTAGAACAAAGAGGCTGAAAGTTAAATAATTCTTCAATTGTTAATCCTGGTATTTGACAGTGCAATTATTCTATGCAAGCATTACTGTTTAAAGCCCTGGCATTGAGTTAGCCTTACCTTTCTGTTACTGTCCTGGTGGAAAGCCACTTCCTTGCATGTGGGGAGGTGGTGGTCCTTGTTGATAATATCTCTGTTGACTGCTGCAATCTGGAACAAAGAGGCTGTACTTTATAAGGTTATAAGAAAACATTCATGGCATTGACTTCATCAACAAAAACAGCAAAATAATGTTATATTTTTGTTTGATTGCTCACATGTTTTTGTTTTTTTTTAATTTGACCTTGAAGGATGACCTTAACCTTTCACCACTCAAAATGTGCAGCTCCATGAGATACACATGCATGCCAAATATTAAGTTGCTATGATCAATATTGCAAAAGTTATGGCCAATTTTCGAAACCTTAACGCAAGTGTGACGGAATTTCAGAAGGACAGACAGACGGAGAGACGGATGGACAGTGTGATCACTAAATACCACCCTACATGACGCAGGAGGCCATCAGCCTCAGTATGCTTATCACAAAATGCATCCATGCTGAACATATTTATGAACATTATGCTTAACAAATTTATAATTTCTGATTTTATAAATTGTATTGTTGACATTAAATTTGACCATAATTTTGGAACTTGGCACCTTCTGTTTGAGTGATCACTTCTGCCAAGTAATTTAGAAATCCATTTATGCTGGACAATGTTCTGCTGTGGCAAACATGTGATGGTCTGAATTTAACCTTTGACCGAGAATGATAAACTTTAACCAAGGTAAATGGTTCTAAAGAATGAAACTCTGACCTATTTAAAATATCTAAAGAATGCTTTTATGGATATTCAACTAACATGGTATCCTGGTTACTTGGGAGAAAGCGCACACACCTATCAATTTTTAGGTATAGTCAAAAGTCAATTTCACAGTTACATGAATGTTTTGCTGCATAACTTATGAACATTTTCAGGTTCATGCAAATTGATTAATAATGCCGAATAATTTAAAGTAATCAACTCAAAGATCAAGGTTGCAGGGGCTTGTAAAGTGAACTTTGTTTTTGCAAGATTTCTTAAGAATGCTTTGACCAACAATAATAAAATTTGTATGATGGTTACTTTGGGCGAAAGAAAAATGCCTTTGGAGTTTGTGGTCAGCAGGTCAAATGTCAATTTCAAGTCTTCCGCTTAAACCTTGACCTGTCTGTCACCTAAGAGCATAAACTTTGTAAATGACATTGGTCTCTTGAAAAAATGCTCCAAAAAGTTAAAATCCTCCTATTGATTTAAATGACTGAAACAAAATTTCACCTTGACATTGAATTTTGCACTACACATCATGTGGTCTCAGGGAAAAATAATATGAAGTAATTTAAACAACCACCAAGGCATTAATAAGTTAATAAGTGGAAGTACATGACCTTTCAATTTAAAGTGTGCCCTTGACCAAGGAGGATGGGAGTTGTGCACGGAACATTCTTTAACAATAGGAAATAAAAATATTCATAGGCATTACAACCTGAAATAAGGAGACACAAAAATGTATGACCTTGAATTTTGACTTTTACGTTTCAGACAGAAACTATATGTATCCGATGTTTGTTTGGTGTTGTTGTGTTTTTTGTGTGTGTTTTTTTAGGTGGGTCTGAATGCTGTTTAAATATTTGATCTATTCATTTTGGTCTACTGATAGCAAATTATTCAACATTGCATTTGCTATTGAATTAGATAAAACCCTGGGTAAGACAGCTGTCCCGAAGAAAAGTTACAGAGCTGAAAGGAAATCCAGACAGACAGAACCAAGGTCATCTATATTATCCACTCAGAACATACTGACCCTGCTATAACTTAATGTGTTTTTTTAGTGTATAAATATTCAGTTCTACCCGAATGCTTCCCTTGATATTGTGGAATTTTGTCTTTAAATGCTTAGCTTTAACCTTCTTTAAAAAATAAGGCCAACAGGTGGTTGTTTTCTGCAACCAAAGGTAATTCACATCATTAAAATAGCCACAATTTTCAACTTATTTTATGTTGGATGGACACATAGGTGGGTCATGGTTATGTCATTAACAACCTTAACTTAAGATTTTGTGTTCAAGTTTCACTTCCTGTCATATTTTCAAAAATTCTTTTTGTCAATGTTAAAAACTGAAATAAATATACTCAGACAACATCCAAACTGTGTGATTTAGTAAAATTGTGAATTTTATGTCAGTAAAATTCAATACTACCTGACTGATTCCCTGGTGGTTGTGGTGTTTCATCTTTTAATGCTTTACATTCCTCATCTGAAAAAATATATATTAACTGGTTTTGACATTTATTCATCAAATAAATCCAGCCATACCACACACCCTTTGTGACAGCCTTGCATGATGCTTTGGTTAAGATTTATTTTCAGCATCTTATATTTAAGAAATAATCAATGGGTGGTTGGTTATTGCGGTAATAACCAACAGTATGGAGTTCCGATGCAATGGAATTAAATCACAAGGACATAGCCCGAGTACTTTGATAACAAGCATCGTAACGACTAACATTTACCGTTGGTTATTACCGCAATAACCAACGGTTACCCGTCGATTATTTCGACTCTAACACAATTTTAGTAATAATTCATCTGCAATTTAAAGGTTATAAATGATAACTATATTTACCTTACTTCCTCCACTTTTCCATGGAAATGTGACGTCACCTCAACAATGAAAATCAAATGACATCGACTTCATTCATAAACAGTGCGAGGACAATCAAATTGATGTCATCTTATCAACCAACACAGGAAGCTCTCTTCTCATTTTAATGTGCATGCGTTGGTTATTGGAAAACCCCACTAATCTGCTGATACAAATAAAGCTTACCCAATACCCATTTATAATCCTTTCAAAATCACATACTGTATCAACCGTTATTGTTTAGACTGAGCTATCATTGGTTGATATAATGGACCAGCGTTGTTCAATGTACTCAAGGGATAGTGGGTTTTTCTAAACTTGTGCCAATTTTGGGATCAGTCTATTGTGCGCTCATATCCACACTAAGAGCCACATTTTTGAATGGGAAAAGTGAGGTCAACTAAAGGTCACTTGGTCACATTTTTGAAAAACCTTCTTACCAATTTAGAAGCCACATTTATGACTCAATCTTGATGAAACTTGGTCAGAATATTAATCTTAACAATATGTAAGCCAAGTTTGAACATTGGTCTTTTGGAGTAAAAAGCTAGGTCTAGGAGTCAAATCTGAGAAAAAGTTTGTAATCACTCGAGAAGCCCCATTTATGACTTAATCTTGATGAAACTTTATCAGAATGTTTACATTTACAATATATTTGCCCAGTTTGAGTCTGGGTTAAGTGTTCAAAACTAAGTCACCAGGTCAAATTGAAGAAAATCATTGTCACCACTATTTTTGCCATTATTTTGCTATTTGAATTGTTATTTTGAGTGTAAAAGTAGTTTATTGACAATACAAAAATACCAAATAATTACTAGTGGGAAGATTAAAGAAGAATTACTGTTAGATAATATCATAACACTGTGTGTATCAATTTTTCAAGATGCATTATAGCCTCCATGCTGTATCACAAATAAATTGTTTTTAAGTGCACCATTAACATGTGCCTTCAACAGAAAACAGATTACCACATAGTGAACACTTGAAAAAAAATTGCCCTGGAGTATAAATTGGCATTAGTCATGAACTTAGTAGGAAAGTTGGAAAATACCTAAATAACCATTTGCTTTTTTGTTAAAATAACTTTATGAGATGATCTGTCTTTGACTGGATCATAGCTTAGTCCTCAATTAATAGATTTTCATTAAATTAAGCAAAAGTGATGATTATATTGAGGAATATTACATGCCATTTTTTCTGAGTTAAATCTTGGCTTAACTCGCTTTAAACCAACATAGTGGGTTTTTTAACCATCTTACGTGGGTTAAAAGTGAGTGTGACTGGAAGGTATTTACACTATTGTTGTAGTGGGTGTAATATAATAATCAATTCCAACTTCCATTTCTATATTTTATTTCTATTCTAATCAACTAAACAGTGTCCTCATTACTTAATATCTAATATTGTTACTCGCTTTATACATTCTAATCTTAACCTTTTTATCACCCTCACTGAATATCATCTCTATCCCTAGCTCCCTTCTCACAGCATTCAGACACACCCCTAGTTCCTTTCTTCCAATCAAATCTAACTATCTTAATAAGTATCTTTCAGTCATTGGCCATATTCATATAAACTCTACTTATCCAACTTTCACTCACATCATCTTACACAACCTTTACCCCCTACTATCTCACACATGTTGTAACTGTCTAACTCTTAACCTGGTGGAACTATTTCTCTATAGTTGTCCCTGAATCCTCTTTGATAATTATCTTAGGGTCTCTGGTATATGCACATCAATATAATTAAATACATCTTGCATATTTACCAAAATACATGAGATATAAACTAATGTGCATCATAAAACATATTACAATATAATTTCATAACTTGACCCTGGTTACATGAGTATGATTTCTACAAGGTGGTTTTTTGAGTTTTTTTAAACATGCTTAGACCAACTTCTGTCTGTGGAGTTGGTTTTAAGTGGGTAAAAAGCGTGTTTTTTTATGTGAGCTATAAGTAGGCTAAACACAGTTTTTAAGTGAGAGAAAAGTGAGCTGAAAGCAAGACTTTCTTAGTTTTTTGCACAGTGAAAACATGCTTTGAACTCGCTTTAAACCTAGTTATTAACAGTATTTTATCTGTGAAGAATACATAAGCAATTTGTGGGTTTGGGTAAGTTGGTTTTTTGTTGGTTTTAACACTGTTTAAGTGTGTGTTTTTAAGAAAGTAGGTTTTTTTGTGAGCCTTTTGTGGGATTTTGCAGTGTGAAAAAAAAAATAAACTGATATGTTCTAGAAAAAATGGTATTTGTGAAGCAATTACAACCGTTCATTATAAGCCCCATGTGGTTTAAAGGAAAAAAACTCAATGTGTACGAAAATTATGTTTATATGACAAAACTAGTACACCGCAAAATAATACGAACAGATTAGTTTTACAGTACATTATACAATAATATACATTTACGGAAGATTTTAAAGCAAAAGGTTAACCGCAGTGGACCACAGCGGGTGGAGTATTTAGACCGCAGCTACAGCAGAGACCTGGCTCTCAGCTGTTGGAGGTACCTGAACAGCAGCGGAAGGAGGAACGTGGACTTCAGTGTATGGAGGGACCTTGACCGCACACTGTGGTGGGACCTGCACAGCAGCCACTGGAGAGACCCTGACCGCTAGGGGACCTGGACGGCGGCCAGTGCAGGGACCTAGACCTGATCTTGGCAGGTGGAGGGACCTGGACTGCAGTGGGTGAAGGGACCTGGAAAGCAGCTGGTGGAGAGACCTGGAAAGCAGGGGCTGGAGCGACATGTATCAATGATGCTGCTTGTGTCCTTCTCCTCTTGAGGATCTCTAACGCCAGTTGATCTGCAATGGATTAATACCAACACACTTTCAAAAGGGCAAGGCATGCTTCAAACATGTTAAATGGTAATGTGTTCGTTCCACTTAACTATGAAATATTGCTGTTATGGTAATCTTGTTGCTTTAATAATAACAAATTTTAGGTATTTGCTTGTTGTTTTTGTTTGTTTATTTTTCGCAATTTTAATCCCGTGATCACATGTGACTTAACACTTTTCATCAATTATTAAAAGAAATTGAGTTTGGTAGAAAATACAGTTTGAAAAAGTACCAAGATGCGTGGTCTCATTTGGCTGTGTGGACTGGTCGAAAGTGTGGCGCCTTTTAAATGCAATAACCTGTATATAGTTTTACCTCTCAACAAATCCAGCTTTTTGGTCAAGGACAGGGCGAGGTTTGCCCACTCTTGTTCCCCTCAACTTGGCCAGCTCGTGAAGGATAAAAACCAGGTTTAAAAGTCCATATATCAGGCAGGCGATGATGCACATTCTTTCCAAAAGATCTTCCCATCAATGTAAATTTTACCTTTGGGCAAGAGTTTAACCTTCAAAATTAAAATATATAAGTTCTAAATAAGTATAAGGGAAAGAAATCCGTTCAGTAATAACCAGAAATAGCTATAAATAAAATTTAAGATGACAATAACCATGAAACACAACCATAATAATTCACTGTACACAACATTTACACTTTTTCATGTGTATGTTTATCTATTTTTGCTTCAAATTGTGTTGTTTTTCCTTTAAATTGCAATACATTAACTTATCTATTTACATTTCCCAGTGACAATACATAAATATGATAATGATCATAATTAATTCAATAAACTAAATAAAAAAAGGGATGAAGAAATGACAATACAAACCTGTTAAAACTGTTCTTCAGTATTCCAAAAAAAA
>VMBQ01000008.1:431768-519378 GCA_007657795.1 Dreissena rostriformis | reverse complement strand
GTTCGTCTAGTTTGACTATAAATGATGCTGTTACTAAGTCAAAGGAGATGGAACAGGTCATTCAAGACGACAATGAGTGTTCATACGATGAACTACCAGAGTCAGAGGACGACACAGATGAAGCTGTAGTTCATAAGGCGATGGGTATTTTGAGAAGACGAATTATAGAGAATAATCCTAAATTGGATGACTTCTTTTACGCTCCAGAAGAAATCAAATTGTCAGATCAGAAGCAGTTTGTGGAGCCTCTTCTTTACAAGGCAGTGTGTTGGTTACATGACAAAAATGCTACAAGGAAGCATCTGAGAGGACCATTACAAGATGTCTAGCTGTTGCTTGTGACCTAACTACACTTGTCACGTCAAACCCATCCCCTAAACACCTGGGCTTAGGGATACACCTCTACAACGAGTTTGACAGCCGCCATCTGATTGAAGATATGTACTCTCTTGGTTATTCCATCTCATATCCAGATCTTCGGTTATTCTTGACATCAGCAGCCCAACAGAACATTGCATCACACAAGATAACAGACTCTGGTGGTATGGTACCAGACAATATACTACCTAGAGACCAATAGGGGAAGCTGGTAGTGGCAGTTGCTGATAACTGGAATCTGAATGAGCGAACAGTTAATGGTAAAAGGACGACTCATGCGATGACAAGCATGTTGGTCAGCAGTGCGCCAGTCGAGTCAACGAGGATTCCACGACTTCCGAAAGCAACAAGTAGGACGTTTGACAGTCAGTCACTTCCTGGTTTACAGGAGTTGTTTTTCAGTGTTTGTAACTTGAAAACATAATTTGTTATTTGCATCATTTGTATTAGTAAATACAATGTAAAACCTCATAATTTACAACATTTGTAAATAACGTTAATGAGTCTGTATCAAGCACTCATACCTGGTTAGATTTGATTGTTGAATACATATGATACATGGAACACTGCATAGCTGTTTTTTACATTTGCCTTAAGAAGTCTTAAAGTATTTATTAAAGATTAAAAGCAAACTTATTGAACTTGATGGTTATAATGCCAAATGAATTTCCACAAACCAGGAAAATGGCCACATAGCGTATGTAGTCTTGGTTACCATGGTTACCAACACAATTTTAGGCATTTGCTTTTGTTTAAAAATGAAGCTTGTTAATGTGGCTATATAATAAAGAGGATAGTAATCACAGCAAATGTAAAGCAATTGAATTAAAAAAGAAAATGATATGTCAATACTCAAATTTTCGTATATTTTTCCATTTTGACCATGAAATGACCTTGACCTTGACCTTTGGTGACCTTGGTGATCTGTTTGGTAGAAGCCCTATATCAATGGATTACTTCTATCAGATATTGAAGTCAGTACATATAGGTGTTCAATTGACGTATTCAATTCATCTTTATTAGTAATTGAATCATAAAACGGCGGCCATCTTGGACGCCATCTTGGATTTCTAAGCTCTCCAGCACTTTCCATAAAAATGATATCTTGTTCTGAAATCTACAGACCCTGACGAACATTTTGATATATAAAACCCTCTGTTTATGAGTTGTGGCCAGTTAGATGTTATAAAGCTTAACAAATTTGCAGCAATAATAGCGTAATATGCTCTTTGGTCATGCATGTAGTGGGTGTTTATCTGTAAGCGGATGGGCTGGAAATGTAGGTTAGTTGTTTCAAAGTAGATAAAATTGTGCACTCACCAGTTTGTGGTAATAAGGTGGGATTTGGTTCACTGTCAGTGCCTTTTAAATCTGCCTGCTGTTGGCTGATAAAAGTCTTTTCCAATGTCCCAGCGATGTCTTCAATAAAGCAATATTTATAGATTGTAATTATATTTTAATTTAAAGTAATGTTTAACACAACTTTTGAGGGACTTTTTTAGTTTACAGTTTTGGCCACAAGACCTTGAAGGAAAAAGACCTGAAGGGATTTGTTCACAGCTTGGCAAAATGAAATTAAATAACAACAATAGAATGCATCATTCAATTAATGCTTATGCCCACAGTGGAAGCCTCGTCAGTATCAATTCAGAGGCCAAAAGTAATAACTCTTAGTTGAAAAAAAGATGAATATTAAGGTCAAAATGGGGTCAAAATGTAAGTGTGTTTAGTGCCCAATGGAAGTATCAAAGCTTTTTAGTAAGTAGTATTGATGTTAATGGAACGGTCAATTTTGGTTAACCAAGGATTCATACTCAATTAACATTGTAACAAAATTGTAAAATAATTAAATAGCAATAGCTGGGCCATATCATAATTATGCTTCTCATGATTGAGTCATGCATGTAATGGGTGTTTATCTGTAAGCTGATGGGCTGAAAGCTTAACATGTAGGTTAGGTGTTTCAAAGTAGATAAAATGTTGCACTAACCAGTTAGTGGTCCTTTAAAATCTGCCTGCTGTTGGCTGATAGCAGTCTTTTCCAATGTCCCAGCGATGTCTTCAATAAATCAATGTGTATAGATTGCAATTATATTTTAATTTAAAGTAATGTATATTAACAAGACCTTTGAGGGACTTGTGCACAGTTTTGGCCACAAGACCTGGAAGCGAGAACACCTGGAAGGGATTTGTTCACAGTTAGGCAAAATGAAAATTAAAAACTACTATAAGATGTTTCAGGCCAAGTGAAGCTAGTGTGCTGAGTGTTAAATAGAAGTATCAAAGCTTTCTAGTAAGTAGTATTGATGTTAATCAAATTGTCTATAAGGTTTAATCAAGAAATTGAACCTTCTGATTTAGTCCAAATGTAGGTCAATGTCAAGGTAAAAATGAGGGCAGATTAAGAGTGATGTGAGTGTTCATATGTATCATCCATGCTAGTATCAAATCTTTCTGAACAGCAATATTGGTGTTTAAAATAAGACAAACCACCTCATTCTGGGTTAACAGAAAATTACGGTCTAATCTGAAGTAGTCCAAAATGCGGTCAATATCAAGATCAGAATGAGGTCAGGTGATGTGGATGCCTTGACAATGTTGATAGCTAACATCTATGCAAGTAACAAAGGAGTGTTAAGCATGTGGTTTTGATGTTTATTATAATATTGTTTTGTTATCTAAATTTATAAAAGAAATAAGAATCTTCCTGTCAAAAATACTTCATTGAAAGTGTTAAAGTCTGAATGTATGTGATGTCTCTTCTAGTCTCTACAACACTTAAACAGTAAAATTCATGTGATTGTGACATAACCTAATAGGGGCTCAAAGAACAATTTACTTAACCTGAGATCAAGACATGAAAGCTACTTGAGTGCACCAAATAAAAATACCATCTTTGTATTGAATAAAATTGGTATTGAAAACTAAAAAGCATATATAATTAAGTATAAACAAACTAGTTTTATCAAATTATTTCCTTTCGAGAAGTAAAATTGTATCAAATAAGATAGAAGGTTTTACAAAGTTGTAGTGTGGTAAAAAGATGCTTTGGGTATTTATAATTAAATTATTTAAAATATTTTTTTGAAAAACATTGTATTGAGAAACCCAATAAAGTATTTGTTCATATGTTTTGAAAAAAGTCATAACAGTGATAAAAGTAATCGTGTTTTGCTTTTCAAAACTACTTAATTATTTATTGAAGAAGATGAAAATCTATAAACAGTGTTTTGAACCAAACGTATTTCGATGACTCTTTAAGCTGGTGCTACACTTTAAATTACACTTGAATTTGACTATGACATTATCCTCTAAATGCACAAGGCTCCGAATGACATCTTAATTTAACATGCAAAGAGGTTAAAGCTGCTAGTCCATGCCTTTTTAATATGGTCCATAAGTAACACAAATTAAACAGTTTATCAGAAATGCATACCTGTAAGCCTTGCTCCACAATTTGAGCAAAATTTGGCATTTCCCATAAGTCTACCTCCGCACTCTTGACAGAACATTCTGAAATGAAAATGTAAGAAAACAAAGATAATGTTTCACCCACAACACACTTCTGGTTTTGTGAAGGAACTCAACATTTGAAGAATGTTATTGAATAAAGAGTGGACTTAATTGCAATTCACTGTTTGGAACACCAATTTGACCTGGAATGGACCAAATTTTCCTGTTCCAGGAAAATCAGGTAGAACTAAAGATTGAAGGCAAATTAATAATTATGTATATGTCATTCCCACACAGTATAGAGTAACTTGTTTATACTTGAGTCTGTACATATTTTTACTTTACAGTACAATGCAAATCCGTTATATCACAGTTTGTGGGGTCAAAAGATCGGGATTGCGATATATTTCCAGATCGCAATATAACGTGTTGGGTCATTCATGCGTACATAATGTAAGCAATTAGCATTAGCATTTTGCAATCTCAAAACACGTCATTGCATATTGTCTTACATTTATATGTTATACATGTTTATAAAAAAAGTATTATTCAATGTTAAGTATTTTCAAATGCTTATTATTAAATTAGTAATCAAAAAAGAATTGCAATGTTTTATTGTTCACATACAGTTAACAAACTGTAGGCACAAATAAGCATTTCTCATGTTTTTTGTGTAAATCATTTGTACTGACCAAAAGCATGCAAAAATAGCACTTCATGTACAACATCAGGTCATTCTACCTCGGGGAAAGTGTGGGCTTTAATATTTGACTGCTGAATAAAAACTTCATAGCGCAGGGGAGACAACAAACTCTAAGATCTTTACTTTTGTTTAAAATAAATTGGAGTGCAATTAAAAAAAAAATGTGGAAACTTTTTCTCTTCATTAAAAACAAGTCGTTTACACTGTATCTACAGGGTAACAGTTGAGGAGATTTTACATTTTACAGTTATTGCATACACCTTCACGTGGGGATGGCAAGTTTACGGCTCTCTGAGCGCTGATTGGCTGATATGATTACAAAGAATCATGTCAGTTAAAAGCAAATTCAATAAAGGACGTTGTCAAATGTGACATGCACAATGACGTAAAACTGTAAATCTTTGATGTTACGGGAAAGTGGGGTTTTTGTTTGTCGCACTTCACAAGGGTGATGTATAATGAGGGTGCCATAAATCTGGACCAAACTGGATTTTGTTATGAAGGTCAGATTATACAGAAAATTGAAGCGAGTGGAAACCATTGTGTCCATGGCCAACTCACGATATATTGGACATCGCAATATAACGGACCGCGATATAACGGAGTTGCAGTGTATCACAAAAACCTTTAACATTTGATAATCATGATCAAAGATACTGCAATCCAGAATAAATCTTTTAATCGTACTTAAATGTATTTTATTTTCAAAATGAGGTCATATATTGGTCTAGAATAGGAAATATTGACACAAACATGTATGTGGCTGGGAACAGATTTTGACCCATTTATTAAGTAAAAAAGTCATTATTAATTTGTCTCCTTAGCTCTTATTATGAAAGTACAACATCTTACAAATCTTAATCGAAAATTTAAGCGCTTTATACGTAAAAAAGCAATACGATTTAATTATTAACAGTACATGTTAGGACTTTACTAAAATACTTTAACCTACCATGGGCGCCAACACCTGAGGGCCAGTAGAATAGCTTGTCTTTCTTTGAAAACTTTAGCTTATACTACATGGCTTAGCCTAAACAATGTAATGCAGATGGGTATATTACAAATTATTGTTTGAAACTTTTTTGTAAAATTGAAGTTGCTTGTCTTATGCTGATATACGAACTGTCAAGGTGAAAATGAAATGCGCTTTACTTTTAAATTTCTTGTCATTTCTGCAACTTTTCTGTAGTCATGAGTGTGTTGTAAGAAAACAAAAACAGCGGAATATACATACGAATATGATAATAAATTAAGCTACTTGCCAGTTTTAGTCTGGAGTCTGTGATTTGTTCTAAAATCTTGTCAAGGTGACTTGCAGACTGAGATTAACTTTCACTTGTGTATTTTCCAAGGTTACATGACTATATTATATTTATATTTATTTTTACTTTTTGCTGTTTGCTTCAGCAATCGGCAAACATTGAACTTAAGCAGTACATTAAATATTATTGTATGGGTCGACGCCCCCATAAAATAAAAGATTAAAATAAACGCCTTATTATTAACAAGAAATATCTTTCAAAAAAGATATACGGCGTTGATTGTGGTTGGAGATCATGAAAGGTAAAGAGTTTAATGAATGAGATCAAAGATAGCGAATGTCGTTTTCTGTGCAGTTCTTAAGCTTCATCACACATGGTACAAGATGTTACGCGGAGTTTTCGTGGTTTATTTTACATTATTACATATTGCTGATCATATATCTATAGATACAAAACATAAAAAGAAAAGAAGAATGGAATTAAAACATATAAGTCAACCGGCCACACGCAAAGTATCCGTACATATTTTAAATATTTATTCGCACGTTCTTCGAACAAACCTGTTTTAGTAGTTTGTCGGGCATTGCTATTTGATTCGATTATTAACAGTATCGGGAATCATCGCGCTCATGCTTAATACATTGGTCAATATGGTGGAATAATTCTTGTTAAATAAATCAAAAATAATATGTATCAGGGTATTGTTGAAAACACATTACGAATCTATTATTGACATACCATTATATGTCACTGAATATCTTCATCTAACATATTTCTGGTCTAAATAAAATTCCAGTTCACCTAGTTCATGCGATAGCGTCTATATAATATAACGATCCTTTTACTGGCCGCGAACTGACCCTGATACCTCACGGGTTGGAATGCAATGCATTAAAGTGAGGTCACGAGGCCACTGCTGGAATGACGGCTTGTTGTCCCCTGCCGGTTTTACCGGAGAGGACTTATGGTTTGCGCTCTGTCAGTCAGTCCGTCAGTCTGACAGTCTGTCTGTCACACTTTTCTGGATCCTGCCATAACTTTAATAGTTCTTCATATTTTTTTCATGAAAATATTTACCTGCATAGTGGGTTGGGGATTGTAAGAATTCCCTTTGTCAGTCCATCTGTCCATCAGTTTGTCTGTATAACTGTTGTGTCCGCTCTATATCTCCGATACCCTTTGATGGATTTTCATAAAACTTAATAATTATGTTTAGGTCATTGAGACAATGTGCAGAAGGCATGAGTGAGTCATACCAGTTTAATGTCAAGCTTCCATTCCAAAATTTTGAGCCTCCTTTTTATGCTCCACCATATATATGATCTACTGATCTCTTACATATTTGGCATGTATGTACCTTGCATGGACCTCTACCTTTTGACGAGGTTTGAGGTCACTGGGGTCAAGGTCACTGAGGCTAATAATAGATTTACTCAAGGTCACAGTTTTTTCCACACAATTAACCCATACATCGACAAAGCATCATTGGGGAGCATCCATCAGTTTTACTGATATCCTTGTTTGTTTCTGCTCCATATATCCTCTACCGTTGATGGTTTTTCATGAAACTTAGCTTATAATTCTAAGCTCATTGATGGGATGTGCCAATAACGCTGGTTCAATGTCAAGGACATATATGAAGGTCAATAGTTTTATTGTTTTCATATCTTAATCATTTCTCCTTTACCAGCTGACAGAGTTTCATGAAAAGTAATGTTATTCAGAAGATGTCTAGAAGTAATACGTCAATCACATTGGCTTCTGATTCAAGGTCATCACTTCAAGTTCAAAATAATCTTGTCATTGATATAACTGTCTCTTGGACTGTCTTGTTTTACCAGAGGTCAAATATTTGGTTAATCTTTAGAAGTGAGTCTGTACCAGTGTTACAAATGGATATATGATTTTATATGAAACATTACATGTTTGTACAGATAAAGACTATATTGATACAGGTTTTTACTGGTAGTGGACTCCTGTATTGCTTCTTAACTGTCCAGGCCTTGTTTAACAAAGATCTCATTTCATTAGCTCGGCTGTTTTCGAAGAAAACCCGAGGTATTGTCATAGCCCTCTCTTCCTTCCGCGTCATTGTCGTCCGAAAACTTAAACATTGGCCATAACTTTTGCAATATTGAAGATAGAAACTTGATATTTGGCATGCATGTGTATCTCATGGAGCTGCACATTTTGAGTGGTGAAAAGGTCAAGGTCAATGATGAACTTCAAGGTTTTTTTGTGTGGTTTTTCATGTGTATCTCATCGACCTGCACATTTTGAGTGGTGAAAACGTCAAGGTCAATGATGACCTTCAAATTCAATGGTCAGAAAAACTAAATCCAAGCACCCAGAGCCGAGCGTTGGCACCCGCTATGCAGTGCTCTTGTTTAAATGAGATTTGAAAATAAAGCCTGGTAAGATACTCAAGAATTCTCCTGTAACTCAAAAATCAAGTGTTTTAAGAAAAACAAAATCCAAGCACCCAGAGCCGAGCGTTGGCATCCGCAATGCAGTGCTTTTGTTTAAATAAGATTTGAAAATAAAGCCTGGTAGATGCTCAAGAATTCTCCTGTAACTCAAAAATCAAGTCTTTAACAAAGTTCGCAGAAGAAAGAAGACAATTGTTATACAGTATGTTTTGTTTTATTTGTCTGATTCTTATGAAGCTATCCTGATAAATGTTTATAATATTGATATTATAATTATGAACCGAGGTTAACCAGTTTGCTGCAAATCTATGCTGTTTATATCATCCACTTTAATTTATATGTTTGGAAATAAAGAAATCTTACCTGTATTCCGATTTACTGATACACCTTTAAGTCAGTAACAGGAAAGAGTCCTGAAATAAGACATTTTGATTATTTTGCTTTCGAGCGCTTTGAATGCCCTTCAAAATGTCCTTCTGCTAAAAATAGCCAAAAGTTTGTAATTTCAGCTTATCAGAATATCAATTGTATTATACATGCAAGTACAGGATTTCTTTTCTTATCTTTTAGCTCACCTGAGCACACAGTACACATGATGAGATTTTGTGATTGCATTTTAATCAATGTGTGTTCATGTGTGTTTTAATATTCAGCGCTCATAAAAACTCAAACTAACTAACTGATTGCCTCGTAACTTCAATGACGTTATCCTTTCCATCAACTGGCAATGTTGTCATCAGCCAAAGTGGACCTGTTTGAAAAAACAACTGTATTATAAGAACACCGTTGCAGACAGCCCGAAGGATGGGCGGGCTGGCAGCTGGAAATATGTGTGAACTTAAGATGGATTTTACAGTTACTTGCCAGAAGTGAAATGCATATTAAGAGAAAGTGTTGCCTGTAAGAACCAGGTCCTTTCTGAGGTCAAGGCCACAATTCAAGGTCAAATTTAGGAAATAAGTCTATAACCCTTTGCACGTAGCATAACTTTGAAAAAAATTCTATGGATGTGATCAGCATGATAAGACAAAGTGTCAAATGCAAGAACCAGGTCCCTAGGATAAGTTCAAGGTCACAATTCAACTTTATTAAGGTCCAGTCGCAGAACTTAGTCCATTAGAATTTGTCCAGAGCATAACTTTGACCAGCATTGATAGTTTTTAGTTGTTCACGCTAGCCGACAACTAATGTAGAGGGAGTTTTGCAAGTCAGTCTGCTCTTAACTACGCTGGGAACGATAACCCCTGCATCTGCCTGTTTATACTTCATCACTAGTACACTGCAGACAGCCAGTGTGTGTATGTAATTAATAGTGTTAAACAGCTTGTGCGACAAAATTGGCCAGTTTATCATTGAAATCTGTACATATTGGCTGCTTTCAGGGAAAACAGGGCTTAATGCATGTCAAATAAGATTAGCCTATGCACACTGATTAGCCTGTGCAATGCGCACATTTTGTCTAAGTTAATTTTATCTCTATAACATAAATATGAGGATAAACAGTGCACACACATCTCTTCCTGTGCTTTAAGACACACTCTTTATAAATTTGAATGGGTTGTGTTCATTTTAAACTTGCAATTTAAAAAGCTATAACATAATTTTGAAAACTGAATTGCGTCTAAGATTATGCAATAGCAAACAACTTCAGTGCTTTAAGCGCTTTGATTCAAATAAATTGGCAGAAGTGGTGAGCATGATGTATAAGACAGAGATTTAGCGTATCAATAGTCACATGTGAAGATCACAATTAAAGGTCATAGTTCAAATTTAATAAATCAGTCCTTAACACTATGTCTGAAGCATTACTATTTCAAACATGTAGGGATTTTGAAATAACTTGGCAGAATAAATAAGCATGATGGGTCAATGTCAAGGTTTTTCAAGGTTAAGGATCCAATTAAAGAAATTGAATCAAAGCAATTTGTTTGGAGCAAGCCTTTGTCCAGCAAATATGGGTTTTGAAATGACCCTGAAGAAGTGTCAGTCATGATGAGTCTGGGTGTCTCTTACAAGAAGCTGGCCCATAGGTCCTATATCAAGGTCAAAATTGATGTCAAGGACTAATTTAAGAAATCAGTCCATAACTGTGAACAGCATGAATGGATTTTTAAGGCAAAACTAAAGAATAAACAATGAATGGCCTTACCCAGGCGAAATGAAGGCCATATGACCATGGTATACGTGGTGCCATTTAACAAAACATGGTTGGCCATGGTCATATGACCATGGTCTTCCATAGTCATATGGCCTTCCTTTTTTAAAATGGCACCACGGTCTAAAGTGGTAATCGTTTTGACAGAAAAAGGCTGATGATAACTGCTGGAATTTCTGGTTAACCATGGTCAGCATTGCAGACCATGGTCCATGTTTTTTGTGACCATGGCAAACCATGGTCTGTCTTTTGTCACCATTGCTGACCATGGTTAACCATGGTCACCATAGCCGACCATGGTCCATGTTTTTTGTGACCATGGCCAACCATGTTCCTGATCATGTTCTACCACGGTTTTTGATGGCTGACAATTTAATACCATGGTCAACCATCAACAACCATGGTGACCATGGTGTTCCATGGTCATCGTTTCGCCTGTGTATAAGTAAAATGGATGCATGCATGTATATTTGCTTCATTTAAATCAATTTAACCACAAAAAAGTTTGATTGTAATTTTTATGCCCCCTTCTTCGAAGAAGAGGGGGTATATTGTTTTTGGCCTGTCTGTCATTCTGTCTGTGACTCTGTCACAAACTTGAACCTTGGTCATAACTTTTGCAATATTGAAGATAGCAACTTGATATTTGGGATGCATGTGTATCTCATGGAGCTGCACATTATGAGTGGTGAAAGGTCAAGGTCATCCTTCAAGATCAAAGGTCAAATAAATGGGTCAAAAGCGCTCAAAAGGGGGCATTGTGTTTCTGACAAACACATCCCTTGTTTTTTTTAAATCCCTAAAAAATTAAACTGTTTCTATAGATGAATGCACACAGTTTGAACATGATGTCAAAATTATCAAAACAAAATCATGTTCAATCAAAATGTAATGCAAAATTGCTTATTCCCCTTGAGTATTGACAGAATATAGCATACATACATAAATATTAAAATGAACTGTTTTGTGTGAGAACATGGCCAAAATTATGCCCATTCTTTTTTTGATGTCGTTCTCCAACATCGCATATAAAAACATTGTTGTATATTTATCAGACTAGCTTTACATTCAATTATAATATGCATCTCCTACTTTTTGTCCCCTGCCAAAGGTGGAGGGATATAGAATTGGCATTGTCAGTCCATCTGTCCGTCTGTCTGTTACAAACTGTTTTATGGCTATTTCTCAAAAACAATATAAGATATCAACATGAAACTTCATGGGTGTTAAGATATCAATGAGGAGAAGTGCCATGCACAAGAACCATAACCCTACACTTTCTTAAATAAGAGTTATTGCCCTTGTTTTTTTTGTGTTATTTAACATTTCAGGGCTATATCTCAGATAACATACAAGATTTCTACTTGAAACTTCGTGGGTGTATTGATATTAATAAGGAGAAGTGCCATGCTTTAGAACCGTAACCCTACACTTTCTCAAATATGATTTATTGCCCTTTTTTCAACATGAAAGTTCATGGGTGTAAAGAGATCAATGAGAAGAAGTGCATACAAGAACCATAACCCTACACTTTCTTCAATAGAGTATTGTCCTTTGTTGTTTTTGTATGATGTAACTTTTCAGTGCTACATGTATATCTCAGAGACTATACAAGATTTCAACATATAACTTCATGGGTGTATAGAAATCGACGAGGAGTATTGCAATGCATAAAACAATAACCCTACACTTAATTCTTATTTTTTAGGATTATACCATATATCAAGGGATTTGCACCCATCCATAAACAAAGTTTATTTGACGGGAGATATCAATTCAATGAATTTGCTTGTTTAAAAAATGTGGGTTAAAAAAAAAGAATATTCGGAAGATAACAGTTTTGGCAAATTACTGAGTGCACAGGTGAGAATCAAATGGCCTTCAGGATTCTGGATTTAATGCATGATTGGTTTCCAATGTCGGTTCAATAACAATTACATCTCCATGAATTGCATGACTTACCTTGACAAGTTTCTATGCTTTAATCATTGAATTGTCAGTATGACAGTCTGTAAATGCGTACTTTTTATTTATTTATGAATATCAAAACCTGGTAATGCTTTGATCAAGGTCATCAAATTTCATAGCTATTGATTTGTGAACTTCAAGCCAGTGAACATTATTTTAAAGAGACAATGTCTCTTTGCATACACATTTTCAATCATAAAATATTGGCATATGAAAAAAATGTATGCATTTGAAGTCTTACATGTTCATAAAATTGCATTTTTTTGTATTTCCTTTATATCTCAACTAGTATGACCCAATCAGACCAGGAACCTTTTACACTGTAAATCCATTATAACACGATCCGTTATAACGCTGTATCCAATACAACGCGGGGGGTGCTTGGATCCCATTTTTTCTCCAACCTTCCATGTTATGCAACAACTTCATGTATTCTCAGAAAACTTCNACCGATACACATTGATGTTTCATGTATTATAAAATTAACTTTCGTTTTCAACTGATTTTCAGAAGAAAGTTTGTGCATATTGCATCGATCTAAATTTAAGATTAATTGACGATTGGTTGAATAAGAACAGTGCTCGATGCGCTCACATCGCGTTACACGATTTACATATGCTCAAGAGGATATCCCTGTACCGATTGGATGTCAAATCGAGGCATACGGGGATACCCCTCATTTCAGTTTATTTAGTGTGTTTACTTCCGGAAAATGGAGAACGCATGTGTTCCCGAATTTCTGAAACACATTTATCGTCAATATTGGGCAAAAAAATAGAGTTTTTGTAAGTTATATACAGACTTCTGACTAAAGTATTAAAAGGTGGAATGATTGATCGTTTTAGGTCCCGCTTTTTGGTCAAATGTCCCTACATTTTTTTATGGAATGTCCCGATTTGGACCTGAAAAATTCTGGCGTGTATGTGTAGTGGTATTGCCTGTTTTACATAAGTAAATCTTTACAGCCTTTATGATGTGTGTATGTATGAAAGTCCTCTTTAACTGATCGGTGGATTTTACTCAAAGTTGCACATTTGAATGAGCCTTATGTTTAGATGATCTGAAAGGGAATGTTTTTGTGCTTTGACCAGTTTATATCATCATCATCATCATTATCATCAATCCCTTCACCTGTTTGGTAATTGCGGGGACATGAGGGAAGATACATGTAAATATACAGTTTATATTCATTTTAATTATATACTTTTAGAAATTGATGTGTACCAAACGTCTGAAACTACTTGGTGGAAAGTTTGCTTAAAATTTAACAGTTGAAGAACCTTCATGCACAGTTGATTTGAAAGGTAAGTATTTAGGCTGTGACCAATTTTAGAATGTCATAATAAGTTATTTTATTCACTATTAAAAATTATTACTATTAATATAAAAAAAAAAAATATATAGAAAGAAGTGTCTTAATGATTCTTTTATCTCAATTTTATTTCAATTACATCTAGCAAAGTATATAATTATGATTTTGTTTTTGAATTTGAATTATTATAAAGAGTTATATCAAATTATTATTTCCCAAATCAGTGGACTTTTCGCGCGAAAAAGTTTTCTAATGAATTTATTTTCCCAATTTCTTGAAAATGACGATAAAATTCCCAATTCCAAAGCCATGGGCTATCTTCCCAAAAAGTGGAAAAAACAACCTGTATTTGTTGATTACACTAAAGTGTAAGGGTATCACGTTAACAGATTTTTCTAAACGTTAAACAAAATTAAATAAACGAAACGTTACCGTTTAAATGGTATCCCATGTCCGTTTTAAAAGCATCAGTACCATCGCTTTTCCAAACTGAAAGTAGTAATAATTTCCGGAAGTGATATTCATTGCATATCCCATAAGCGCCATGACCTTATATTTAAACCATAAAATATAATAAACTAGCCCATCCGTATCACCACATGTGTATTCGTCATTCTATAAAAACAATTTAAAGAACGTCAAAAATATTGTGAAATCAACGAAAAATACTGTATCCGAAAACCACACTCCGAAAAAAATGTACGTATTTTGCACATAAAATACAATGGGCATATTGTTTGACTGCAGAAAATGAAAAACCAGTTAACAAGCAAAAACATAATCAATATATAATTTGGTTAAACTATTGTTTTTCAACATGCTACCGCAGTGCTTAACTTTGCAAATCAATCAATTAAAAATATTTCAAGATGACAGCATTTGCACTGTTTCGTTGCCATGGCAAGTAGAAAGATTTTCGGAAAGTAGCAAAGATTTTCCATTAGTTTTCGTTCATGTTCTAGCTACATGTATCCGCTAACCAATCAGAAATAAATGACTGCTGAATTCGGTAGTGCCCAGTTTTACTGAAAGTACCCGGATTTTGCAGTTCCTCATTAATTTACTTTGTACGGCTAGTCGGCTATTTTATTTGCACCCCAATATTTATTAAATTGATATTGACTGTCGTTTAAACGTTTACTGTTTTTGTAAACGTTCTTGAGCAAAACACGAAATGCGACCAATTAAACGTTTAAACGTGATACCCTTACTCAAGTGTACAGTTTGAACATATCTTAAAGGCTCAGTCAACATTGAGATGTTCATCTACACTGGAAATCATTTGGGTCATTATTTCCATATAGTTTTGTGTGGGTCTATGAAAAAGTTTTTGAAAAATGTCTGAACATTCTAGAAAACCAAGTGACAAATAATATTAAGTGTTTCAAAACTTTATGTGTAAAACTGAGCAATTTAAAAACTCTTTCTTTCCCAGAACTGGGTGACAGTGTTAGACTGGAACAAACTGAGTGACAGTGTTGTATGTGCGGCTTTCGTCAACAGTTTTAGGACTGCGCTGCTTAAGCCACAGTTTGCTTAATCTCTATCCCGTTGCAAACTACATGCAAGGCCCTGCAATGTTTCGATTCAGACTCAGTCCATTTGCCAAGCTGTTATTGAGTGGTCTGTTAATATTGAAAAAGAAAAATACTTTTCTTGTTATCAGTTAGAAGAACTCAGCCCTAAGTTTGCGCTTGTTGGCCTCCTTTCCATTAAGATTTTATCAAATATGTTATTTCGTGTCACTCTGTTTTATTGAAGTCTGACAATTTCATGATTTGCGATGTTAAATTACACACTCCACTTGAGGGGACTAATCTAACATTTCGATATAAAAATGAACAAACTTCAGTTATGAACACAAAAAAAATTGATAATTATCTGTGGCAAGAAATTTTGACCATTAAACCAGTTCAATGGGCAGTAATCTTTTTAAATTGATTGTTTCGTTAAACTCCTTGACAAATAATCACATTTATTAATCCCAAATAAACTTTTAGTGTATATTGGAGTAACTCTGTTGGTTGATCTTTATAAAATGTTTTCAGTTTGTGGAGTTAACAACTTATACCTGTTTAGTTAATCTGAAAGTTAAGTGCGCATGGTGAGCTCTTGTTATAAGTCCATGTCTTGCATCATGTCATGAATCATCAATTGTAACCTTGCTCGTTACAACTGTTAAGTCTACTATTTTGT
Source organism: Dreissena rostriformis (assembly GCA_007657795.1). NCBI lineage: Eukaryota > Metazoa > Mollusca > Bivalvia > Myida > Dreissenidae > Dreissena > Dreissena rostriformis. Next base: position 503,522 of record VMBQ01000008.1, on the reverse strand, counting down.
GTCATTATTGATGTCACTTAGATTTCTAAAAGTTTGTTTTGACACAATTTAGCCAGAGTTTGAATGTGGGGTCAAAAACAAGGTAAATTGGTTGAATAATAGAGAAACCTTGTTGCCACTCTAAAAGCTGCATTTTGACTCAATCTTGATGAATTTAGTCTGAATGTTTATCTTGAAAATATCTAGTCCCAGTTTGTAACTGTGTCAAATGGGGTCATAGTTACCAGTCAAATGGGGTCAGAGTTACAAGTCAAATGGGGTCAGAGTTACCAGTCAAATGGGGTTAGAGTTACCAGTCAAATGGGGTCAGAGTTACCAGTCAAATGGGGTCAGAGTTACCAGTCAAATGGGGTCAGATTTACCAGTCAAATGGGGTCAGAGTTACCAGTCAAAGGTTGTCAGGGTTACCAGTCAAATGGGGTCAAAGTAACCAGTCAAATGGGGTCAAAGTAACCAGTAAAATGGGGTCAGAGTTACCAGTTTCAATATAGAAAAACATTGCTTTTGTCAGTTTTAAGCTTGTTAACATTCTAAAGAACACATTTTTACCAATCTTGATGGAACTGGGCAAGAATATATATTTTGACAATATCTAGGCCAGGTTTGAATCTGGGTCAAGTGGGGAAAAACACAATAAAAAAGTATATCAGTTAAACGAAGACAGTTTGTATAAAAAATAAAGTGTGTCACTACAACAATAACAATATGTGTTTTTTAAAGGAATTAAATCTCTGCTTATTATGACTGAGTATTTACTCTATTTCTAAACTAAATTTGTGTCTGAGAACACCCTAGAAGCCACATTTTATAACCAGGTTATCTTGATGAAACTTGGGCATGATGTTAGAAGTTGTTTTTTTTCTATGCCAATATCGAAATTGGGTCAAATGAGGTCAACAACAAGAAATCTAGTTCAATTAAAAAAACAACCTTGTAAACACTCTAGAGGCCATATTAATGAATCAATCAAGATTAAACATGATCAGAATGTTCACATTATCAAAGCTAGGTTATAATCTTGGTTGAGCGGGGTAAAAAAGTTGGTCACTTAATTGGTCAAGTTGTGGACTATTGTACTGAACTAATGCAAGTGCTTTAATCATGAACCTCTTGTTTTATCTAACCGAAAGGCATATGGACATAGAAATGATAGGTGTCTGTGTGTGTGCGTGCATGCGTGCTTCCGTCCGACCCACAAGTCCGTACACAAATCTGTCATTGTGCTTGCATTTTTCATCAAACTTTAACAGAATGATTATCTCCAAGTGATACAGAGCATATTGACACGGTTTTTCTAAGAAGTTGTTATTGAAGAGTTATTTCTCTTAGTTTAAAACTACGTTTAAAAGCTTCTGTGAATAACTCTCCCTTTTTGTTTCTTTGATTATATGAAAATTGACATACTGATATTTATATTTTTATTGTGCTTGCTTGCCCCTATTCTTGAGTGTCAAACTCCATAAAACAACTTATAAATTTATTGTTGCATAGGTGAGAATGATGTCATAAACTTCAATCCAAGGCAAGTAACTGTAGTACAGTGCTGTTAATATTTTAATACAACAATAGCATTGTGTCCCTTTTAAACACTATACATGTAGTATTGTATGGTGTTAAATATGTGGATTTCCTTAGTCTTTGGCATAGTTTTGTTTTAAATGTAATACGTACTATTTCAAAAAGTAAACTCAACATAATCCCTTGACTTTTTTTGCATAGCTGTCTAACCCAGCTTTCCCCTACTTTAATATCCAATGGAATATTGAACAAATAAGACCTGAATGAATAATTCCTAACATTAAATTTGCTTATATTAGAGAATGCTTTCAAAACTACATATCATTCAGGAGGTTACATATCTTTTTTTAAATGATTGGAAGACAGGTTGTAAATCATACTAATTTCATGACATTGTTTGTGTGTTTTTTAACTAATTTATGTTCAGCTATTCACATCTTATTTTATTTTATTTTTCATTAAACTAAGAAATTATTTACTATAATTTATCATTTTCATTATTAATTAGGCTAAGGCCAGTGTTTGAGACGCATTCTTCTAATATTCAATAAAAAATTCTTAATTACCTCTGCGCGATAATTAGAGAAGTATTTATCAATGATTATCCAAACTGTTGTGCTAGTTACACATGGAAAATGAAAACTTTAACGTGTCAAATGTTATAAGTGCTTGTAACATAACAACTGTTTTTCTTCATTGACCTGTTTGTTTCTACAGGATTTCAAGAGATCACTTAAAACAACAATTATCAAGTTGTTCTGCTGGTCATTCATGGGGAAAAGGTAGAAGCCTACCAATTTTGTAGTCTATCAGTCAGAGGTCAAGGTCATAGGGGCTTCTTACATGAAAAGCATTTCCACAAAATATAAAGTGATTTTTTAGCTCGGCTGTTTTAGAAGAAAACCCGAGGAATTGTCATAGCCAGTTCGTCCGCCATCCGCGGCGTCCGACAAATTTAAACATTGGCCATAACTTTTGCAATATTGAAGATAGCAACTTGATATTTGGCATTCATGTGTATCTCATGAAGCTGCACATTTTGAGTGGTGAAAAGTCAATGTCAAGGTGATCCTTCAAGGTCAAAGGCCAAAAAAACAAAACTGCACCCACATTAATTATTATACATTAGTATGATGTTTAGTCGTGAGTGAAGGATAACCAAATCGATTTTGAAATAAAGAGGTAAAAGGTCAAGGTATGTGGGGCATGCAACTTTAAAAAAATCTCTTAAATGATTGCACAAAATGGTAATTCGGCTACAAGTCAGGGGCATGCATGTTTGCTTAACATCTATTGTACATGTATGAAATATTATGACCTTAATCCAAGATGTATAATGAATTTAGAGAAAGCCTCAACTAAAATAATCTGTCAGTAAATTATTACACAATGTATACTTGTATTGGTATGAAACCCATACAATAATGAACAATTCCAGGTTGTCTTTGCTCTTCTTGTGCCCTATTGCATTATGCTATTTTATTACTTATAATATTAAAATGTGTGAGGTGGCTGAGTGAAATAATGAGATAAATATGATCTGACTGCCTAGCAACCAGGAGGTCACGGATTTGATCCCCACTGTAGGAGCGCTCTCGAGATCTTCCCCAAAGACATAGACATACATGCCAGACGTCCCGATCTCGGCGGGACAGTCCTGCTTTTGGGCCCTTTGTCCCGGCATCCCTATATGAGACGATTTGTCCCGACATTCGTAAAAAACGATGTAAAGTCTATAAGTTCCCATTAAAATTCGCTATTCAAGCTCTGTCTGGCTAAAACTTACCATCACTAATCCCTGTATTGCCCCCAATTAACGACCCGCTTCTGCTACTCAAGTGCACCAGTGTTGTTTTTGACACCTTATCGGCGATTTATCGGAAAATTATTGATTTTATAAGGCATTCACACCACAGTGTTTTTATGATAGGGGTCTCTCGAAAGATGTATCATACAGAAATAAATGCCAATTACACTATTATCCGGTGTATTATACCACCTAAAGTTATAAAACCTGTCAAAACACCGATTTTGTACATCAAACAAATTTGATGCTGACCAATTAGCATCGATGTTTCACATACATTAATTTTTGTTTTCGAGTGATTTTCAGAAAATAATTTGTAACATATTGCATCAATCTAAATATAGAGTTAATTGACGATTGGTTGAATAGAGAAGTGCTCAAGACTCAAGAGCATTTCAATAAGCCTAAGGGTTTTGATGCAATTGAGCTAAAATAAATAGTTTTCAACTAAATGACGTATTTAACACATATGTTTATGCATATATCTATATGATTGCGCCTTTAATGTAGTAAGGGCATTTTGCATGAGATGTTAAACTACAACAACAAGCACATTTTTACGAAGAAATTTTTATTCACACATACAGCAAAAACAGGGCTATAAAGAATGTGCTTTCCAGAGTTTGGGGATTGACAATTGTTAAATGTAAGTTAGTTCAGATCATACTTTTGAATTTAAGTATAATTATATACTGTTATACACATTTCTTGTTCATGTTACAACATTGATTCTTTTAGTCTTTAGACAGGATATATACTTATTATTATACATCAAAGAAAGTTTGTTTAAAAAAAGGTTATTGTTAGTAAATAATTATTCATTTCAAGCCTTACAATAACACTGGCATTATTATGCAAATTGATAGAACCGCAAAACCAAAAATGATAAGTATTTTGAACAAGATCTTCATCTTTCTCATGAAAATATGTTTCTACAAAGTTGTTACATCATTTCATATTATCATGTTACCTATTTTTTGTGTTTTAACAAAAAGTGTTAAATAAGTTGATTAATTCATCTGGAAAACAAAAATTTGCAAGTTAAAATAAAAGAAAGTATGCATCTACATCACAATAAGGTTAAGTTTCTAAGAAACTTCTGGAAAGCACATAAAGCAGTTGTAAACACATACAGTTCAATGTAAAAACAATACTATAAGTAACAACAGAAGTTTGCAAGATAATACACACAGTTTTAAAAGAAATACCATTTTGCTATTTAAAAGGTCTTTATAACAAAATATAATGATCATGAAAGTTTTTCTCTCTAATTGCTATTGCATTTTTTTAACAATTAATCATAACACAAATTTGTTAAATTGTAGTACCTTTGCCTGTATTCACCGGCAATCTTGTAGACTAAAAACTAAAAATAAAAGATGATCTTAAAATTAACATGATCTGAAGTTAAACTTAAGCAAATTTTATTTACTACCACTCATACAAACATTTTTAATTAAGGAGTGCAAAGCGTAAGCAACATTGGTGGCTTGTATATGTGCAAACTCTGAAGTCAACTCTGTCTTTAACAAATACTTTCCTAGTAACCGTATACAACACCCGCCTTTCAAGCTGTAGATGGTTGTTGTGCTTGATAATATATATTTTTCATCTGAACTTAAGATGCAACTTGTGCTGTTTATACATGGAACAAACATACAAAAAAGGAAATCTATTTTCTTACACANCACACACACACACACACACAATTCCTAAAACAAAGATCCCATGGGCTCAAAAGAACAAATTAATAATTTCAAAGGTCAGCAGTGTGTTGTAGTTGTTTTATTTTGTGCAATTAAGCTATTTTAAATAATATTTTATGCATCAATAGAGTCCAAAAGAGTTTAATTTGCTGTTAGCTATCAAGAGCATTTAAAGACACAAATGGCCCATGAACTCCTTGAAGGTACAATATTAATGAAAGATTATAAACAATTAAGGTGGAAGGTAACAAAAATGCATACGTTGTGAACAAGGAATGTGAGGGAAGGCATTGTTATAATGTGTTTATATATTTTAAGTTTACAAAAAAACATAGCCATTACCATACAATAGCTCTTATGTGTTTAACATAATGTTGACAGCAAAAGTATTTTGTTAATATTGTTATTAACTTTTGCAAGAAATTCAAAATTTAATAAGGTGGAAATTATCTGAATATGTTGTTTGTTTTCTAATAAAACATGCATTCACATGTACTTGATCATCTATTATTTACCAGGTTGGCCATCATTTTTTTAGATAAGCAATATCTTAAAATATATATAGAATTATAAAAATATATAAGTTTAATATTGAGTAAAATAACTTTATTTACTAGATAAATGTATTGGATATGGTTAAAAATAAGCGTTGTCCAGAAAATTATTATACAAATTGTTTAAAATGATATTTATTTTTTAGATTAAGGTTAATGTTTTAAATGTTTACTTTAATATTTGAGTGTATTTGATGTAAGTATTTCAGTCAAATACCATCAATATGCCACTGATATTGAAACTAATTGTATATTCATCATAATTAAATATAAGTGACGATAGGAATACATGTAAAAGGAAAAGTAGATACTCAATATATATAATGTATACATATATAAAGCAAACACAGCCCTGTCCCTATTAGCATACTCATTAGATTGGCCAAGGTCATTCACATCATTGTGGATTTTTAATAGCAGTAACACTAATTATTTTATGTGACTTGTAGGAACAAGTCATAAGACAAAAATGTAACGCAAACATCCTTAGCCATAACTGGTAAGAGTTTTCAAATACTTTTAATTTAATTTTCCCTGTCATAACAAATACTGCCCTATAAGCTGAATGGATCTTATGTTAGTAACATTTTAAAGCCAATCACATTGCTGTGTTGAAAATCTTGTTGGCAACTAGGAGAAGTGCAGTGACCAAGAGCCATAACTCTATCTACATTAGTTTTTTAATTATCTCCCTTTATATAATTTCAAACTAAATTTTTGTCCGGAGCATTACTCTAAATCTACTGAAGGGATTTACTTGAAACTTAAAATATAAACATTTGGCAAGTAGGACAAGTGCAGTGACTTAGAACCATAACTCAATCTACCTTATTTTTTTAATTATCTCCCTTTATTTAATTTCAAAGTAAATTTTTGTCCGGAGCATAACTCTTAATGTACTGAAGGGATTTACTTTAAACTTAGAATAGAAACAGATGACAACTTGGTGAAGTGCAGTGACCAAGAGCCAAAACTCTAGGTACCTTAGTTCTTGAATTATCTCCCTTTATATAATTTCAAACTAAATTTTTGTCCGGAGAATAACTCTAAATCTACTGAAGAGATTTACTTGAAACTTAAAACATATACAGACGGCAAGTGACTGAGAACCATAACTCTATCTACTTTAGTTTTTGAATCATCTCCTTTTATTTAATTTCAAAGTAAATTTTTGTCCGGTGCATTAAACTCTAAATATACAGAAGGGATTTCCTTTTAACTTAGAATATAAACAGATGCAACTAGGAGGAGTGCAGTGACTAAGAACCATAACTATATCTACCTTAGTTTTCTAATTGTCTCCCTTAATTTAATTTCAAAGTAAATTTTGTCCTGAGCATAATTATAAATCTACTGAAGGGATTCACTTGAAACTTGAAATATAAACAGATGGCAAGTAAAAAAAGTGCAGTGACTAAGAACCATAACTATCTACCTTAGTTTTGGAATAATCCCCCTTTATTTAATTTCAAAGTTAATGTTTGTCCGGAGCATAACTCTTAATGTACTGAAGTATTGAAATATAAATAGATGACACAGGTCCCATGTTTTACACATATTGTTCTACTTTCTAAAACAAAGGTTCTCATACAAGCAAACATATTTCGGTTGGATTTGGCACTACTGTGACAAGCTCTCGTTTTAATTAAAACTTTGTGAAACTGATTTATTTTTCTTTGGGAGCTCGAATTGGTCAGCTAGATTTTTTTGAAAGTTACAGTGATTAAATCTCTTCACAGCCAATTAGCAAGCATTAAAAACGGTTTTAGAATTTGATTTTAATGAGATGGTAATGGGCATTCAATGAAAAAAATAAAATGCAGGAATTCAAAATAAATATGTATACATAGAAAACACAGACAATTTGAAATGTATAATGATTTACACAAAATTGTTAAGAAAAGTTTTAGATACATGCATTTTTTTGGTATATATTTTTTTTTTTTTTTTTTTTTTTTNACAGAAGTATTGCTAACATAATAACTATTATAATTAATATTCAATTCAATACCAGACAAACACACTCAGATATTCGTGCATAATTTAATACATAAAACACAATCTAGTAGTTAAAAACAAGTTGTGCATAAACTTGTTTTTCTTTTGTTTTCATAGTTTTTACTTATTCTCATCCCTAACATACCGACTTCAGGTTTATATTTTACCAGTCATTGCAAATGAAAAAAACATAGCTAAATTTACTTTCGTACAGAACTATTGCTAACATAATAACTATTATAATTAATACTCAATCCAGTACCAGACAAACACATTCAGATATTCGTGCATAATTACATAAAACAAAAATTATTTATTAAATAAAAGTTGTTCATAAACTAAACAGCATTTATTGCCAATGTTCTCATATCTAGCATATACAACCAAGTTTAAGTTAACCAATTTACCATTTGTCCCCTATAAACAAAACATACCTAGATATATTTTTGCCTACCAAAATCAATGTTCACAAAATAATGAATATAATTGATCAAGTACCATACAAAAACACTCATTTGATATATGTTCTGTCACATGCATTTTCATATGTATTCAGCATAATTATCAATGAAAAAATTAGCATAGGTATTTATAATGTTCCCTGCAGTAGAAAAAAAGGAACACAGTTTTTGAAAGCTCATATCAACAGGGTTAGAAGGAACGTTGGTTTTTACATTTCGTTACATAAACATTATATACACCTCAACATTGGTATCCTATAAGTATAGGGAACTATAGAGAAAGCTATAGTAAGATCCAGTAAAACACAAAAAAAACAACAACATTATATTCACTTTTCTTATCAATATTGTAACATAACGTAAACATATATGTTGAAAGTACTCAGCAATGCATTTTGCAACTTATTAGAGGAGTTTTATTTGTTTGTTGAGGGGGGAGGGGGGAGCTTTCCATTATTCACGCCAGTAACTTACAGAGGATGATACTTTTCCGATATTCACATGTGAAAAACAATTCTTCAAGTGAACAGCTTTGACTATTCACACCAGCAACACAAGTGTACAGATGGAAAACTTTCCAATGTTCATACAGGTGGAGGGCTTTCCTTTATCAATTATACAGGAGAAAAACTTATAAATGTTCACATCAGTAGCATAATTATATGTGAGAAAAGCTTGAGTGACATCAGTGACATATACAGGAGTTAAGCTCCCCAATGTTCCCATCCATAACAGAAAAAGTGGAGGAAAGCTTTTGACAGTTCAAATAATGAATAGACCAAGGAAAATTATTCTGCATTGTCCACATTTGGAATACAAGGAGACATTGTTTTTATGTTAAAGGTAACTTATAATACAAACACTTAAATTTATATAAATTGTTCATACCAGTACCATGTAAACAAGCGAAGCTTTCAGATGTTCCAGTTCTCACACCAAAAGGAATATCATCAAGTGTTGGTTGATACATCTTTATTTGAAAAGAATAAGCAATTGAGAAATGCAAAAACATTAAGTTGTAGGACTGAGTACAGTTACAAAGGTAAAAACAGGCATTATGTTATGACAAATTTATAGTTTATTGTAAGAAAAAAATGTCAAAGTTGTCACCAACAGTATGAACACGAATTTAAAGTGATATATGTAGGGGCATTATTTATGACTTGGGCTTACATTTTACAAACGTATTAACCAGCATGTATAGTACACCTCCATGATTTGGTTTGGATATTTTTAGAAAAAAAGACCTTTCTTAAATTATATTGTTCACAAGTCAAGGAAAATTGCTGCTGTATGGAAACGGTTTTGACCGTTATATTATTTAAGTTGAAAATCATTGTTATTAGATTGGGGTATGACGAGTTGGTGGCGTCTAACAGCTGGTTTCTGGTCAATACCTTTGGTTTGCATCAACTAATTTTAATGAAAGTTGGTATAATTTGTTTTTGCATTGATGTCCTTTTTGATAATACTCAAAGTTCTTTAAAGTTGAAGAGACGCCAGTAGTTGCTTATTTTGTAAACATGTATTTCAAAATTAAGTTCTTTGAATATGTTGATGTAGTTGTACCAAATATTTAATTTACAAATAATTTGCTTTTAACAATTCCATTGCATGATTGACATAGCTTCTTTACATAATTGTACAAAGACTTTTTTGACTTTCTTCAGTTTTCTTTTTATAAGCTTCATGAGCTTTATCTTGGTCATTTATTTGCCTTTCGAATTCAGCCGCTTTAGCTTGAAACTCTTTATTAGCTAGTGCAGCTTTGGCAACTTCATCAAGTCTGCTGGCTTCAGCAGCTTTAACAGCCCTTTCAGCTTCATCAGCTCTTGCAGCTGCAGCATCTCTTTCAGTTTGAGCAGCCTGAGCAGCTTTCGTGGCTTCAGCAGCTTTGGTAGCCTCAGTAGCTCTGGCAGCTTCAGCATATTTAGCAGTTTTCTGAGCTTCAGCAAGAAAGGCAGCTCTGGCAGCCTCAGCAGCCTCAGCAGCCTTATTCGCTCTCTCGGCTTCAGCTGCTCTGGCAGCTTCAGCAGCTATGGCAGCTTCAATAGCTTTAGCAGCTTTCTCTGTTTCTGTAGCTCTGGCAGCTTCAGCAGCTCTGGCTTCTTGAGCAGCTTGAGCAGCTTTGGCAGCTTCAGCAGCTATGGCAGCTTCAGCAGCTCTGGCGGCTTCGGCAGTTCTTGCAGCTTCAGCAACTCTGACTGCTTCAGAAGCTTGAGCAAATTTAGCAGCTTCAGCATCCTTAGCATCTTTCACAGCTGTAGCAATTCTAACAGCTTCAGCAGCTGCAGCAGCTTCAGCAATTCTAGCAGCTTCAGCAATTCTAGCAGCTTCAGCAGCTTCCGCAGCTTTAGCAGCTTCAGCAGCTTTTAATGCTTCTGCAGCTTCATCAGCTTCAGCTTTTTGTTTAAAACGTGAGCTGAAGAATGCATTAAATTTTTTTGAATTTTCACTGTCAATGAAAACCAACATGTCTTTAATCATTTCTTCCCTTTCTTGTGCTGAGGCCTTATTGTCTATGTACAGCTCCTTATCTTTACAAAACCTGAATACAGGTGTAACTTCTGGACGTTTGACTTGTATATTGTGCATTTCAAATTCATCTTCATTTTTAGTAAATGTCATGATAACAAAAGCATAATCATTAGCTTCATCACCAAAGTACGCCATGATTGGTTTGAATTGATCTTCCACATCTGTGATTCTATTTGGATTTATGACAAAAAACACTGCATGAAATCCTGGATGCAACATTTTCTCTGTTTGTAAGAGTGGCTTGGTTAAAAATTCATCACTTTGGCTCGTGGGATTCTTCACAGTGAATTCCACAATCGTTATTTTACGCCCATTTCTTTCCCCAATCTACAAAATAGAAAATAGTTCTTTATTTGCAAGACTGTCAACATTTTATCTGAATGCATCATTCCCTGTGTTGCTTTCTTAATTAAATAAAGCAGCTAGAAATATTTATTAGCTCAGAGATGTTACTTATTTCTATGCAAAGTTAAAAGCAATATGAGAAAATGCAAGATTTGTCAGGTTGTTCAGGAAACTGTTGTTTGTTTAGTATGTCGTGTGCACACATTTTCTGCTAACTAGCTTTTTCAGGTTGTACCGTAGTAACAAATATACAAATAAACTCGCAGATTAATAGTTCTTGATTCTTTATTCAGTTCCTTATATGACATTTCTAAGTCCATAGTTCTTCTATACATTATTAACGTTTCCAAGACATGATAAAATCAGTTCCAATCCATCCAAAATCCCCCGCCGGGCGGAAATAAGTAAAATAACTCCCTAATTACTATTTCCGCTCTGTGAAATCCTACTTCTCAATTGGCCAAAGGTCACAGCACCATAGAAGGTTGTGTAATGTAGCTGGTATTTAGAAATTAATAATTGCGTAAAAATTATAAATTTGTATTCAAATTGTAGTTTTATGAATAAATGCTCGCAGCTTTTCGAAAAAGCTTACTCTAAAATGCGGATCAAGAAAAAGAGTATCCTCACTGTTATTCCAGGTAAGTTTATTTATGAAATAAAATTACTAATAAATCTTATCACAACAGCCATAATTTCATAAACAGCATTCTTGAATTTTAGAAATTATAAATAGATGTTTAATTATAAAGAATATAATGTAAAACATGTTTAATTATAAAGAATATAATGGTGTAAATAAAAGTATAGAATCTTAATTAAAATGAGGATGTAAATATGTTTATATTAAATGCACTCAGTTATGGCATTGCCTAAAGGTATATACATAAAAGATGTCAACCTGATTAGTTGTAAAAGTACCAACATGCCTTGCCTCACTGAACACTGTATTATGTGAATTGGGAATAAGACATCAAACTGGGATTGGACATCATTTTGGTGATTTTCTCAAACAAAACTATTCATTTCATGATCTACATTTTTTTTTATTATATATTATCTATAATTCAAGCTTAATAAGCAATTTTCCATGACTTTTTCATTAAGAGTGATTGTATTTTTATCATTTTAACTGTATTTCTAAACTGCGCGGCATGGACACAGTTTCATTTCACAAGGATTTTTTTTTTAAATTAATAAAAAATCCAGTTTTGAAGTAAAATCAATTTAAATGATGCTATTACATATGCAAGTATCTTTTTTAATTATAATTTGTCAAACTAAATAAAAACAACATATTAAACTGCATATTATGCACTTTTGATAAAACACAATTTATTCCCAAATTGATGTCTTATTCCCAATTCACATAATGCAGTGTTCTCAGGTATATTTCTATCAATTAAACATCAAAACAGCACGTCAGCAAGGGTCAAATGTGATAATTGTGTCTAGTACATTCCTGCTGCTTTAAAGGGGCAGAGCATTAGCGTTGTAATAACCAATCAAAATCGTATAAGGTCAAATGTGTGATCTTTGAATTTTTATTTTTGGGTAGAGAGATCAGTCTACTTTTAGCCAGTGACTAGAGAAGACAAACTTTCTTGAGTAGCGGGGCCATTTTGCCCCGTGCTATTAAATTGTATTTCACGAACAATAGAAAACGTTGTGTTTGCATTATTCGACAAAAATAAGATGCAATGAAAACTATAAGGAAGTTCATGTCTTGTGTATTTCAACAATTACGATACAAGGTTATCAAAGGGTAACACAATTCAAATTTGAAGGAGACGGCAAATTAGGAATCTCAATGTAAAGATCATACTAAGGGGTCAATAGCCAGAAAGAAAAAATATAGCACATTGTACTCAAGCGAGCTTTTCTGATAATATTGTGTCAAACGTCAATGTTTACCTTGTGAATTCTGTAGACTGAATGAAAATCTAAAAGGCTGTCAGAAAATCAGAAATATGTATCAAGGGAGCTTGGTATTTTTGCAGAGTTTAAATCTGGGTTCTGTTTTTAGCTCCACCTGATTGCTCAGGTGAGCTTTTAGGATCGGTCTTTGTCCGTCGTCCCTCCATCCGTCCGTTGTCAACATTTGGTTTGTGAACACTCTAGAGGCCACATTTCTTGTCTGATCTTCATGAAACTTGGTCAGAAGATTTGTCCCAATGATACCTCGATCGAGTTCAAAACTGGGTCATGCTGGGTCAAAAACTAGGTAAAAAAAAAACAACAACTTGTAAACACTGTAGAAGTCATATTTCATGCCCAATCTTCATGTTACTTTGTCAAAATGTTTGTCTTAATGATATGTTGGTTGAGTTCAAAAGTGGTTCCCGTCCGTTGAAAAACATGGCCGCCTGTGGGCGGGGCAGTTTTCCTTATTTGGCTATAGAGAAACCTTGTAAACACTCTAAAGGCCGCATTTCTTGTCCAATCTTCATGAAACTTGGTCAGAAAATTTGTCCCAGTGATACCTTGACCGAGTTCGAAATTGGATCATGATGGGTCAAAAACTAGGTCACTAGGTCAAAAAAAAAGAAAAACCTTGTAAACACTGTAGAAGTCAAATTTCATGCCCAGTCTTCATGTAACTTTGTCAAAATGTTTGTCTTAATGATATGTTGGTTGAGTTCAAAACTGGTTCTGGTCCGTTGAAAAACATGGACCAGGGCAAAGCTTGAAAAACCTTATTTATCTTTAACCACAAAGCATGCAGCTTTGATAATTGATATGAGACAAAGATTGTTCAAATCATGCCAATGTGCAAGCTCATTTCACAGGTGAGTAATCTAGGGCCATCTTGGCCCTCTTTTTCACCAGGTCAAAACATATTTAAAACCTTGTTACCATGCTGGAGACCAAATTTATGACTCAATCGTGATGAAACTTTGTCACTTTCTTCTTTAGGAAAATAATTGTGCCAAGTCGGAAATCATGGTAACATGCATCCAAAAATTAGGTCAAAAGGGTCAAATTTTGGATAAAACTTGTTACCACTCTTGAGGGCACATTTATGGCTAAACCCTGATTAAACCTGGTCATAATGTTAATATCTTGACAATATCTGGACTATGTTTAAGTCTGATTCATGCGCATTTTAAAAACAAGGTCACCAGGTCAAATCTTAGAAAAACCTTGTAACCACTCTACTCTAGTCATAAATTAAGCTGATGTAAAATGTGGGACAACTGTTTTTATTATTGAATAATGGATTGACTCAGTGACGCCCCTTTTACTACAATATCAGTTATAATAGTTCAGTTTACTGGCATTTTGTTGTAATATGTGATTTGATTATATTAAAAAAATTATTCCCTCTTCCAAAGAGGATGGCAAATAGCCCTCATACTGTCCATTGTCCTCCTGTGCAAAATGTCATGTCATAGCCAAAACTTTGCCATATTATTCATCATCATCGTTTCCTTGACCGATCTGCCCATTGGGGAGAAATGAGGGACGACCATAAAGAAATCTTATTCAGATAAAAATCATATAAATTATGGTTATATATTTTGTAGGTTGTTTAAAAAAACAAGAGATGTGTTTGTCAGAAACACAATGCCCCCTACTGCGCCGCTTTGAAATAAAATTTCTATTTATCATTTGGCAGGTACAGAAATTATCTCCCTTCAAAGCTTGTAACTTCCCTTGGATCTTGATTTTTGATTTTTGACCTTGCAGGATGACCTTGACCTTGATCTTTCACCACTCAAAATGTGCAGCTCCATGAGATACTCATGCATGCCAAATATCAAGTTGCTATCTTCAATATTGCAAAAGTTATGTCCAATGTTAAAGTTTTTTGCTATATGCCACCCTACCGGGGGCATAATAAAATTGAGATATAGAGTCTAATAATCATAAGTCATAAGACACTTATTTCTAAAAAAAAAAAATGGGATTTTTTTTTTGGAGAATGGGGAAAAAATATCCATATTTGGCAAGGGGAATGGGTGATTGACTATCAGACCGTGAGATAGGCAGAAAAAGGCCTGGATTTGAAGGTAACTCATCAAAATTGACAAACTGCATGAGGAGACTGCATTTGATGTGTAATAAACATCTGCCTACCTCAAAGTTTAATTTAGGAATAAAACAGCTTTAAAATTTGTGTCTCAGTCATAATTTTGTCACATATTGATGGAGTTTCAAATATGTTGGCACAAATTTTATTTCACCATAAAACAATGTGTCATAAGCTATCCTTTTGCGTTTGCATGTATTTGAAATAAGCAGAGTTTTGAGACAAAACTGAAATGTGGGGGGCATCTGTGCTCTATGGAGGACACATTTGTGTTCACCAAGGTCTATCCTTTTGTTATCCCCCGCCAGAGGCGGAGGGATATTGTTTTGGCGTTGTCCGTCCGTCCTTCCGTCCGGCTGTTCGTCCGGCACTTTTGTGTCCGGAGCCATATCTTGGAAGTGCTTTGGCGGATTTCATTGAAACTTGGTATGAGTATATATATATGGATAAGAGGATGATGCACGCCAAATGGCATTGTACACCATCTGTTAATAACGGAGTTATGGCCCTTTGTATCTTGAAAAAATGCTTTTTACTATAGGCACTTTTGTGTCATATCTTGGAAGTGCTTTGGCGGATTTCATTGAAACTTGGTATGATTATATATGGATAAAAGGATGATGCACGCCAAATGGCATTGTACACCACCAGTTAATAACGGAGTTATGGCCCTTTGTATCTTGAAAAAATGCTTTTTTCTGTAACAAAGCTCTAGTTAGGCGGGGGATATCAATTCAACGAATTTGCTTGTTCTTCTACTAAGTTTGTCCTTTATGAGTTACGTCATCAACATTTTTATCCGAGTTCTCAGGTTGACATTTAAGGGCCATGATGGCTTTTTTGGTTAAAAAAAAAATCATTTTGATAGAAGAGCTGACTGCATTTGCAAATTATGAGCCATATGTTGTGGTACTATGTAGAGGCTAAAGTGTAAGGTTTATTCCTCTTTAATTATATAATAAATTATGTGACTAAAAAGTGGTAATTTACTCTGTAAAACTTGACTAGCTTAAACTTGTTTAAGACCTCACAGAAAGTTTTTACATACCTGTGTTTGTTGACAAGCATTTTCCACTGTGGAAGCGTTTTCAGTAAACATGCTTTTTCCCAGAAGGGAGTTCCTCGTTGCACTTTTTCCGTGGTGAGGAAGTCCAATGAGTAGGATTCTTAGATCTAGCAATACAGAAACATTATTAATATTACATTGTTTATCATTAATTTTTTTAGAATATTTCACTCAAAGAAGTGGCCCTAAAAATCAGATACTTTGTAAACCAATCTTTAGGGTAGCGCACCTGTAATGATTTCCCGCGATTTCTTTGAAGATCGGCAATGATCATAAATGATCGGTTATTTCCGAGAGATCAATTTTATTTAAATTTTTAATTTAAGCATGTCCTAATGTGAACTTGGCGTGGATGAGTGGATAAGGCTATATACTTTAAATCTTTTGGGATCTTCCTGCGCAGGTTCAAATCCTGCCGACGTTGCATACTTTTTGCGATGCGTTTTTTTTTTAACGTTATTTGATACAATATAGCATATAAGCTATGTTTATTGTAAAATAGTAGTCGGGTTATCCAGCAATAACACAAAAATTGCAATAACTATCTGTATAAACCAAGCTTTGCATCGAAGTACAAAATTTTCATATTTTCACTAGCGCCATGTGCTCGCGAAAATATTGCAATTTTCTCACTTCATTGAAATAAATGTTTCATATTCACTCAAAACAAACAAATATCCTCTGTTTATCTAACATATGGAAACTTCTTTGTAATATGTGTTATTAATAGAAGCTTTTGTCATAATAGATAGCACATATATATTGGCTTGAATTGTGAAAATTTTGGTACTTAAGCGTCTGTCGATATAGCCTCTTCAGTTACAGTTAAAAGAATCAGATATGATTGTATGCTAAACATAATTACTTTGGATAGCTTAATAATACTACTAATGGTTGTCGCACCTGTAATGTTTTTGTAATATGATGATCATTTGTGCCAATTTATGACAAAATTCGATGAACAACATAGTTTTAAATGGGACACAAAATAGCTCACACATACATTTGTAGACACACACGCACATTGCAGGATTATAAAAATGGCATAAATGTTAAAATAATGCAAATGAGACTTAGGATTTAAATAAAGTAATTACCTTCTTTGGACTGCTCATATCTCATACCACAGACTTGAGTCTGATAAAAGTCTTTTGCCTTTTGTGTTATCTCTCTTGTAAGTCTGTTTTGGAAGTATGGCTTTGATGCTTTGGCATTGGCTGTATCCACAGCTGTTAAAATATTCTGAACCATTTTGTCTTTAAGTTTTTTTGAGGCTTTGTTATCAATGTACAACATTTTGTCTTGACAGCGTTTTCTTAGTACTTGAAATGTTTTATCTCCTTCGTCTTCAGTTGTTTTGTCCCCACCTTTAATGTAGTTATTCATTTCTTCTTCTGTTTCCATGTTAGTAAAAAGGACAAATGTATATTGATCAACGCCTCTTCCAAAAAAATTAAAGAAAATTTCCACAGTTAGGACCATTTCTGTAGTAAATCGATCTGCATTCATCACTAAGACGATAGCGTTGAAGCCCGGCAATGTCATCGCTATACACTGCGACAATTGTTCATAAACAAATTGGTCATCGTGGGATGTATCAAATATTCCAGGAGTGTCAACAATTTCTAATGTTCTTCCAAATCTTGTTTCTACCTGCAGAAAATTGGTTACTTGTAAATTAATAATGCAACTGCAACTAAACAAAAAGTATATGTATATCCCTATCACATTTTATATTGCGTATTGCATTAATATTGCTCTGATTTAACATGTGTATTTGTTTGCCTAATTGTTCAGGGGGGTGGAGGTAGGGAGAATAAAGATTTGCCCTTGTATAATCTATCCATCATTTGAATTTTTGTGTCATGTGTAACTAAATAAACTATTGCTGCTAGAGTAATGAAATTTTAAAAATATAATTATTAACCAGCATCTAAACTTGTTCATCTGGGTATTTCAACACAGTTTTTATACGCCCGTCTATGTCCTACCGTAGCTCAAATATCCTTCGATGGATTTTTTTCAAATTTCAACACAATCTTAATATTGATAAACCCTGATCCCCTTTCGTTTTTGACGGAATTCTGAATTGTTGTTCCAGAGTTATGGGACTTTGTTCGTCAAAATTTCGTGATTTCATTGAATGTCCTACCGTAGCTCAAATATCCTTCGATGGATTTTTTTCAAATTTCAACACAATCTTAATATTGATAAACCCTGATCCCCTTTCGTTTTTGACGGAATTCTGAATTGTTGTTCCAGAGTTATGGGACTTTGTTCGTCAAAATTTCGTGATTTCATTGAATGTCCTACCGTAGCTCAAATATCCTTCGATGGATTTTTTTCAAATTTCAACACAATCTTAATNTTCTTTATATTGGTCGTCCAAAAACTGTTCGTAAGATTCGAAAACCTGTTCTTCTAGTATATCGCAAGCATCATTAGTTCTGCAAACCCAACACATTTTTCTATCATGTTTCTTTACATCTTGATCATTGGAACCTTTTTGAGGTATGTAATTATCATCGTCGATTCTGTCCTGGTAATATGTTTGCTTTTGATCTCGTTTTGCATTGCGTATTTTTGTTCTTCGTTTCTTTTTTAGCCTGTGTTCAGCCTTTTTACGCTGCTTTTCAGTTTGTTTTCGATTAGATTTGTAGCGGGTACGAGTACAAGTCTTATCAATTTTCGCCATTAGCAGCTCATCCAAATCACTATAATCATCGTATTCGTCATACTTTTGGTCATCTTCGGTTTGAAGGCTATCAACCGATTTATTTAAATATTTTTGGTTATCATCGCTAGAATGAACATCTTGATCGCTTTCTGTTTCCACAATTCCATAATTATCTCTTTCATATTGCTTTTCAAACTCGTTTTCCAAGTACCTATCGCATAACTCATAGTCAAGAAATTCAAATTCAAAAGGACAAGCACGACCAAACCGTCGATGACTGAGTCTCACTATTTCTTCTTTGTTCATGTTCCAATCGAACACAAAAGGGCAAGCGGGGCACAGCTGTCGATGCCTAACTCTCACATCTACTTTGTCCATATTCCAAATGGAAATGTGCGCATTGCAAAACACGCATCTAACGCAATTAAAAATAGTGTCGGAGAAATTCTCTCTCGTGTCGGAAATGACACAAGGGTCGTAGATGAACCCTTGGCTAGCCAGGTCTTCCTTTGACACGCTGCGTTTGGATGGCCTGTTTTCAAAGGTTCGAAGTCTCTGGTCCATATTTTGATATCGACTGAAGGCTCGTGGTTCAGATTTTCTAAGCCTCGCAAAACGACTGTACACAGACATGTTTGCGAACAAACGTTCTTAGACTTACTAACGTATTCATCTCCTATTTATACCATTTTTTTGTAATGACTTATGCGATACAACTCTCGTAGTACAATTAGTGTTTGACATTGTATACATCTTAAAAAAAAAATTAGCCCGGCAAAATTAGCGGGGGGGTCTTTTTTAAAACCCCACCCCCCTTATTAAACCGTCAGAACATTTTCCGGGCATATAATATAGCGCCGCATCCCGCACCAAAAATGCACACAAGAAAAAAGTGGCTGTGGTTTTGGTGATATTTTCTAACAACAGATTTGTTTAAAATTTTGTATGCGACTAATAAATACTCATATAATATGAAAAACAAAATGAATATAAAATAAATTGTCATCGGCTTCGTTTTTATTTTATTTGCAATTGCGAATCATGTGTAGAAATCACACACTTTTATCACATAACATTTATACATTGATACATAAAACCAACAAGATGGTATCCCATTTAGATACATGGTCAGTCCGTTTAACTAATTGGTATCTCATTACCGACGGATATTACCGGTATTGCATAACCTGTCTGGATAGTTACTACAGCTCATGTTTATGTTCCTGTATAGATAGCAATGTTCGTAGTACTTAGTACTGGTGCACCAGCTAATATCGGAAAATGTACGTTTGTAAACTAACCGCCGTGATATAAATGAAATGCTGTTGAAAACGGCAAAAATCCGACACACCCAACTAAAACACCAATAATAACTTCCGCATTATTGACAGCGAGATTAAGTTTTTAAATCACTAAACAGTGTTTTTTTTTTAACAAAAAGTAATGAGTTTGTACGCGTATTGCATCAATCTTATAACAGCATGGCGATAACTGTTTGTATCAATAGAACGCAATTCGAAATGTGTGATTTATTCATTTATAAGTGTTTCAATACCCCCAATATCGAAATGAAGCGTATTGAAAAGCAATTCAACTCTTCATATGGCAGTTTAAATACATTCAAGTAGTTTCGTTACGTTTAGCACACTAATGCTTTCATAAATGTTCACGTTTAATGTTTAGCACTCCAATTCACGTCTTCAAAATACTTATTTATTTTACAGTGACATTGGGTGACAACGGACATATTTGTCATGTACAAATATTTTGAAATGTGGTTTAGAATTGACGTTGTTTGACAATCTCAAGTTGAAGTCTTAACGTGCGCATGTGTCACTTTTCAAGCTTAACGAGCTGAACATTCCAAAGTCTAGTTCTGTGTTTTGTTTCTGTTAACATACAAGAGTTTATCTTATTATGATGTTGCTTATAATACTTTTTAATAATGCTACTGACATATAAATGCACACTTTATGTTTTCTTTAATGTAAAAAGTTGTTAATGCAATTTATTTGTATTCATTCATTATCAACGTGAAATAATGCTTCTTCATTTCAACAACTTTTGTCTAATTAGTCTGAAATTAAGTGCTTTCTGTAAGGTCTAGGTTGACAAGTGAAGAGTTGCACGTTCTTAGAGAATATTTTTACTTGAATACTTGCACGTGCGCAGAAATGATCGTTGATGTCACCGCCGTGGTACTGCTTATGAATTGCAAGAAAACACAAAACGAAAAGAGAAAAAGAGGGTTCAATTCATGTACGTAAAGTGTCATGCTAGATTAGCCTGTGCATTCTGCAGAGGCTAATCAGGGTTGACACTTTCCGCTTATATTTTTCGTTTAAAGAAAGTCTCTTCTTAGCAAAAATCCAGTTAATGCGGAAAGTGTCGTCCCTGATTAGCATGTGTAGACTGCACAGGCTAATCTGAGACGACACTTTACGCACATGGATTAGACTCCCTTTTCATAGCGCGAGGCTCATTTATGTTTAATTTGAAATATGTTACAATTCAAGCTAGTGTATATTTTTTTTTTAATTCGAATTTGATAAGTCGCAAAGAAAGACATTTTTCAGAAGAAAACAAAACAACGGCGAATTATTTTCTAAATAAGTAGATTTCATTCATTTTGAGATTCATTTACGAATGTATTGAATACTTGGATGTTGATGCTATAACTTATTTTACTGTTTGTTTCAATCTTTGTATATGGGTCAAGGTTTTTGCTTTACGCGATTCATATTTTAAAAAGGATAACACTAGCCATTGTGACTATACAACCGTACCTAACAAAGCGGATTTGTTTCTCGGTAGAAAAAACGGTATGGCACATAGTTGACAAACAAGTGAAAATATAGAGAAGCTTTTCAAGATAAAATGAAAACATGACTATCACTTTTTTATTTTTAGTTACGATATTTACGAGTTAAATGATACTGAAGGTGGTTGTTTAAAGCAAGCGGCGCAAAATTTTAAAAACCCTTGCGAACCACTTTTGTAAGCACTAAATTAAGTATCGCATCGGTATTTTGTCACTTAACCGTTTTCTTAAAAAAAAGAAGTAAATTGCGTTTCCTATTTATTTTACTTTTTTGTTTTATAAATTACACGTTGATTAAGTACTTATGTAAATGTGCTTATTGTATGATGATATATTTGTTGATAACTGTGTAGTGTTTGCGTAGCGTTTTTTACACACACTAGAACACCATCGATTTCAAAATAATAACTTTGAAACGGACTATGCTACTAATCTTACTGACATATCAGTACTTAAAACACTAACATATTTCAGGTCATTATAAAATGTTTGGAGGCATGATTGCGATCCCAATAAACCCACATCTGTCACACACAAACTATTTACTGACGCATCATTTACTCCGGCTTTTAACGGTTCAATCTTCAATGTTTCCTTTTGTTTTGTTTCTCATTCGACCGATTTGCTCAACGACATCTGATGATAACCCAATTTGTTTCCTCCTTCGTCCTTAGTGCATGGATCTCGACATTTCCCATTGTTAATATAGGCCATGACGGCAGCGACGGAGAGTACTGTTGTTTTATCGATTTATCTCCGCAATCTTTGCACTCGACCGGATACCCAAAAGCCTTGCCGTCTTCTTTACTAATGGGAAAAGGTCCTATCCGGAAGAGATGGTGTCTGCGTTTCTATTATCAACGGACATAAATCTGTCATGCTATTAATCGTTTATACAACAAACTTACCGTCGTTAATGAAAGTTTGACATGTTAAGACGGCTCGTTTGATATGATGTTTTTCACACTGAAAACATTCAGACAAAGCCGACAACAATAATATATCAACATGCAGAATGAAAGAAAACTTCCAGTGTTTGCCAATAATATTGTATTGCATATATTTGTAAATATTATTTGCTTCGCTATGCACTTTTTGAAACGTGGTATAGCATAACCTGTTCCCTTTCGATTTGATTATTCACTGTATGTAAAACAATTCGTATTAATTAAGAAGATTTTTCCATTTCACGGGCAATACGAGTAATAAAGTGTGCTGTGAACAGATGCTTATTTACGCTTATATGTTGACCTTTCACTTGAGTTCTGAAATAAGTGTATACAACATCATACCGATTTTGTTGAGAAAGATGTTTGAAAAAAGTATAATATATTAATCATATTACAAAACAGTAACTAAAGCGTGAATGTAACTTGAATGTATGCTTAAATATATTTAAATATTTTATATACTAGTTAATTCTTATTTGATTAAATGAAATTATATACATTTATTTATATGCATATTATATTTTTTTATTATGTAGACCTTTTATTTACATTGAATATTATGTGTACATATTATTTAAATTTCTCTAGTATCAATTTGTTTAATCATACTTTATAATTGATGGCCTCCTTTATATTTACAAAACTTGACATATCTTGCTAGAACTGCGTACAATCTTTGTATGTTTTTTTTTTAAGGATCGCGTGAATGTTTAACCATTACCGGTTTTTCGATGGAATCCATCTAGCGTCAGCATAAAACTGCAATCCAGCTTTTCATTTAAAGGGAAACAACATTTAATTTGTACGTTTGGAACACTGACACACACCTTGATTCATTGCCCTGTTGTATGTACACGTAACATGATGAACAATCAATATCGAACAAATATCAAATTCAACAGATATGTGCTTAGCATATAATGTTAATACAATGTTTGAACTAAACAATATGTGTGTTTTATATCAAAACTATTATTTGTTGAAAATTTTCAAAACACAACTGAATCATCAACGATACATGAACCACTTGACTTAATTAATGATTGGTGTGTCTATTCTTGTTGGATTTATAAGTGTAGTGACGATGATCGGTAATTTATAAGTAATAATTGCGTTTAAGATTGATAAACAATTACAGACAATTAGTAATTGTTTCCTTTTAAGTCTTGCTGTCGCTGTTTTCCCAATCGGCCTAGTTTCCATGCCTCTATACACATTGTATCTTGTAATGGGCTATTGGCCTTTGGGACCTTTTCTCTGTGACCTTTGGCTATCATTAGATTATACCATGAGTACCGCATCTGCTGCCAATCTGCTAGTCATTTGTTTTGACAGATATTATTCTGTGACCAGGCCTTTGACCTATCGGGCTAGGCGGACCCCAAATCAAGTAGGAATAATGATCGGATTTATATGGACGTTTACTGTTGTATTGTGGAACCCTTTGATATGTGCATGGCCTTTCATTGAAGGAGTCCGAACAGTGCCCGGGAAAGAGTTATACATCCAGTTCCTAACATCTAATGCAATTTTGACAATCATCACCGCTGTAATTGCGTTATATACCCGTTTCTATCATGAAAATTCTGTATTTAAAAACATATAAGAAAACCGAGAAACGTCAAAATAGGATACCCATGCTACAAGCATCGTCCAAGTACCGCACAACAAAACGTAGTAATCATCTTATACTAAGGATGAAAGACGTTCGACATTTAGCGCCAACGGCGATATGTCTTTGGAATTAGATTTCAATTATCGTGATTTCGCAAGGGACCAGTCGAGATCCAGATATATACTTATGTGCTGCAGCAAACTATAAGATAGGGACTTTGAACAAACGGAAGATGAGAGTACAAGTGAGTATACAACATCGCCGAATGTTGCTGCTTTGACAAATTGTATAAATCTAGAAACAGCTGCGCTGACGAGTGAGTCTCCTATAATTAATAAGGTTCAAAGAAACATCAAATCGGAAACATCCTTTCCTCGGAGCTCTGATTCCAATCATTCCTATTTGTTGAAAACAAAGAGGAATTAGGAACAAATGATGACCATTCCAATAAATGTCTTTTAAATGATGACATTACTTACACCATCTTGATTAACTTGCCTAATAAGATGAACGATGACACTTCAATGAACCATCAATACGAATGTTGTATGATGACCCACCAATGAACGGAGCCATGTACCCAGAAAACATTGTATCCCTGGAACAGTTTGATAAGGTCAATAATGAAATAATTATGCTATTTTCTAATCAAGAAACAAGTAAATATACAAATGAAGACATACAACCCGATTCAAAAGAAATGCAAGAATTGCCACAACATTCGGAAGGCCCTCTTCCTCAAAGATGCGGGACCCCGGCGCTAAGCCTGCGCACAAAATCATCAAATGCTGCCAAAAATGCGTCCGAGGCCCATATTGCTTGTCAGGTAGCACATACAACGGAACGAGAGGTGACAAGACAGGAAGGCTGCCAAAACTCTCAGCGCTATACTCCTAGCCTTTATCATCACGTGGACACCGTATAACATATTCGCCATCGTTGGGTCATTTTGTCTGGCGTGTATACATCCAACAGTATATGCATGCGGTATGTTTATTATTGCAAGGTTTACACTTTAATTGGCAAAGGTTAAAATGCAAACGCTCACACATCAGAACGCCTCTCAAACTTTATATTTTAGTTGCATGTCAGTAAAATACAAGTTAGAATAATCCTTACATTAAATACTTTCCTACAAAATTGATCACAAAATAAAAACAAAACACAGGTACGTTTATGTTTTGGTTTTAATTAACACATAAATAATATAAAAATCTATATATTTCAAGTTCATCGAAAAACATAAGTTTCGCTTGGAGCCGGCAAGCAAACAAAAAAGTGTTCCATGTTTTTTTTTATTGCTTTGCAGAATAACATATAAAACATCAAAAGTAAGTTACGTTTTTCCTGTGGTTGAACGTTTACATTTACAAAAAAATAAACACAGAAAATTAGGTCATAATTAAAGATACTTCTTTTTAACCAAGTAAGTAATCCTTCTAATTGTTTTATCGTGCCGACATGCACCATTTTAATTGTTTGAATATGTAAACCTTTTTAACGGATAAAACACACATTGTTAGCTGCATTATTGTTCCTTACAACAAACACAAGTTACACAGGGTATGTGCAGTCTTAACAAAGCACAAAGCCAACATCAATAATTAATGATGATCTTTCCGCACTTTGTAGTCAGGGAAATGTTGTTACTTATTGACCGCATTATTTCTTTTATTATCGTTGTAAGAAACAAGCCCCATTCTGACATATCTTCGTTAATATCAATACATACATCAATAAGTACCACTGTTAAATTGTATATATTTATTACGAACGCTAACATGGCTTATGTACTCTGACGCCTTTTATTACATTGCATATTCAGTTGATGTTACCATGCGTTATACTATGTATGGATTAAGCGGTTAGTTGTTATGATATTGCGGTAAATACATATACGTTTATATAAAATTGTATTTCATGACAATGATAGATATATTTTCGACAATTGCATTTTGTCAATTAGTGTTTATATTTAGGGAAAACATAAGATATAGCACTTTATTGACATATGATTCACAATGGTTGAGTATTTAGATCTGATAAACGTAGAGTTAGTATAGCATACTTTAGTTTTCGCACATATTACACAAAATGTGTTATAGTATTCGTGTCATAACATTCGAAATCGTAATAAATAACCGACGCAACCTATACATTGTCAGATATATAATTAATTTATAAATTATTAAACTATTACATATCTTCAAAAATATTAGGTTGTTATTTGCGTACAGTGTTACTATATAACAATTGAAAGTACCGAAATTTAAACCAAAATAAAAAAGCGATAATAAGAAATAAAGCGTTTGATGAAACACACTTGTAACTCGTCATTATATGTGTATTTTCTTTTAAAAATGTAACACATGTTTCCTAGTTTTATTGCTTTCGATAGTAGTGAACATATACCTGTCTCATTTTTTGTAAAAGGACTTCGTTACGGATTTGAAAAATGAAGTTTATCAAACAAATTGTACTATATTAGAAAAAGAGTGTATAAATCATATTCAAATAATCGTTATATAAAAACTTTTTGCACTGATAATTTCGAAAATTCATGTATTATCCATGTGATATATAACATTGAATCAAGTTTCTCCAAGGATAAACGTAGTCAAAACATGCTAGGCTCGGTAATATGGCTATGATAATGAAGTAAAGTTTGGATAACGAAATACTAAATATGGAACTTTATTTATATTAATCTTATGATTGTTTAAAATAATGATAGCATGCACATAGTCAGGGAAAACCGAATGTAGTATGTTGTGTGTGACATTCTCAATACAATAATAATATATATATTTTATTAAAGACTTCAATATCCAAACGGATTTTGCACTTTGACGTTTAAATAAAATTTGAGGAAAATCAATCCTTTACAATAGGTAACGCATTATTAAGTACACGATACAGCTAGTTTAATACAATTTGAGGTTATGCTCATCATATATATTGTTTGCAACTTGTATTAACAATAAATCCGGAAGGCCAAGGTCCATGTGGGTATATAGTACACATATTCAAAGGAAAAAAGATACATGAACACAACTACAAATAATCCAAACAAAGGCTAGCTTATAAACTACGTAAGTTTCCATCATAAAAATAGAAATTCTAAATCAACGTCTGAATAAAGCATAAAAAAACTGCATTCGATTCAATCTGATCGTCGTTGCGTTTCAATATTTCAGACAGCATATGCATTATTATTTACAATAAATTATTCCACAAAATACGGTTAAATACATAGATAGCATTTAAGACGTTATATAACAAGTCTTAAACTTAAAACAGAACCGTAATGTGAAGCAATAAATGTATATAGTATAAATCAACATAACACCCAATCCGACATCTTGAAGATCGTGGCTGGAGTCACTTATCAGGAAAGATTAAATAAACGTTCTCTCCGCCACATAAGAACTTGCTAGCACTGTTTGCGTGAGGCGGCCTAACCACGATTCTTATTGCAATTATTGGACGTTCGTACCTCTTACTATTGCGTGTTAGGCCTGTCGATGAACACTTGATGTATATTTCGGCCGTGATGAGGCTTTGAAAACTACGAAGAAAAACGTAATGACATTTTTATTTCCTTTTGAGTGACGCAGGTTGATTGCAAATGGTCATTATGACATATCCGTCCACCAACGATCTGTTTAAAATGAATGCTCAATACAATATTTATGTTTGTTATTATTAAATGTTGGGAGCACACTTAGCTGGCGCCTGACAATCAGGAGTTGAAGTGAAATCATAATAAATTAACAATATATGAAGTCGCTAATGTTTGCTTTATTAATACATCTATTCATGTATGGTTTGTTCTGGGTATTGGTTGCCCTACACTTATATATCTTATCACGTGCTGTTTTTGTCTTCAGGTTATTGGTTGTGCTACATTAACTCCACGATCAACCCGTTCTGCTACGCTTTGTGCAATGCAAATTTCCGGAAGACATTTTAGAAAATCCTGCGGTGCAAGTGCCAAACAGTGTTCAACCGAGGTCCAAACGCATCCAAGAACACAATTACACACGTCTGGTTCAGTATAAACAATCGTCAACATTCCTGATTAGCAGGGCGAGCGTAATGCGACTTTGTATCTTTTTGTAAATAACGATTTCAATAGTATTGCTGAACGGCCAAATTTTAATAAAAAAAATGACGGAAGGAGGTGCAAAGGCATATATATTTGAACTTTTCTAACATATGTGTGCCGCACTGATTGTTAAATGTTATCTGTTTTAAAAGACAAAACGCACAGTAAAAAAACGTTCTTCAACGTCAACAGTAAATGAACGAAATGCGCAAGGAGGAATATAATCCCCATATTATGAGACAATACACATCATCGACAACATTTTATACGACAGAGACACAAAATATATATGCATCAATTTGAATGTATTGATATTTATTCTGTATTGCAATAAGTCCTCAGTTCTAACCAGTATTATATCGAGCGAAAATTGGGTATAAGTATACAGTTTATTAATACAAATATTATATAAAATAAGGCAGTACTCGACTCAATGTATAATATTGACGTGTACGTGGAGTGATGTAGAACTCAGTTTCATTATACACCTTCGTAAATGTAACAACTTAAATATGTTTCATAACTCATCAAAATGCCTTCCAAACTAAAATTTCTTTAACTGAAATGAGAATTATTTCAAAAGAAACATATTTTGGTTTAATGCTTTATATCGCGTGAAGGTATTTTGTTGTTTGGCTTAATACATGGATTTGGCCTTGATTGAATATGTTATTTATATAATGAGTTGGATAAAATACAGGTTCCAGGTCACCTAATTTAGTTTTCTTAATGCACTTCATTTTCTTCTTCTTTAAGTCAATTGGGTCCAATATTTCAATTTAAATATGCACAAGAGCCATGCTATTGTAATTTTCAAGCGTAAATAAAATCGTTATATAATTCAAGAAATGCTTTCTGGTTAAGAGTAATGTAACCTTGACTTGGAAGCGAGCAATTTTCGATAACTATTGAATAATTAAAAAAAATCTTACTTTATAGCAAAAAAACAACATATTCATGTATTGTTAATTCATACATTTATTATCAAGCAGATCAGATAAAACATGTAAGAAATAACTAAATATTAAGACGTAATTGTCATATTATTAATACCATCATGATTCATATTTTGGTAAGAAATGTAAGGTACAGCAGTTCAGTTTCAATCTATAAATATGAGACCAACTATAAATGTTTACGTTAATTACATATGTAAGATATACATGCATTTGTATTTAATTCAGTGCAATGTTTTTTGTGCTACACATCTGCTTCCTTTGTTAAACATAACTGATTTCATATAAATAAAATGAATGTAATGACATCTTACTTATATGATTGCAATTGGTTCGTGTACGGTGTGATTCAGTGATGACAGACATTTTTACTGATGTACACCTTTCATTCTTGATTATCAACACATTTGTCAGGGCCTCGGTACAGTTTGATTTTAATAAGCTGCTGTATAAACACGCCATTTAGGACGTTGCTTTGTACTAGGCTCACTTATTTAACCTCCTGCTCGAAAGACAAATAAGAATATCCGTTGAATAACACAAACTAATATGCATTGTTTAAGGACAAGTTATCTCGTACTTTACAAAACGGTAAAATGACGCGTTTTTAGCAACGACTTTGCATATTAACATTATAACTCTTTTTATAGCATGATACAAATGTATTCTCTGTGATTGAATCTTTGATGTTGAAATGTATTTGTTTATAAATTCCGTTGTGCGGAAATTCCTTTCATCGTGATTCACAAGTCTTTCAGATAGGATGTGTAAAATGAGTGAAAGTGTAAGTCTATAAGTGTATTTCAACAACCATTTCTCACATTGAGAAACATTCTGAGCAGTTTCCAGTCATACATCATCGACCTCGTTAAAGTAATAAACGAACATTCTCGGACAGTACATAGTAAATGACAGTAATTGGATATCAATCTTTAGCAAGTAAACAGTCGCAGCACGATTCCTTAATTCGGCAATATACACATGAAAAAAGGACATTCCGTAATTTGAGAAGAAGTAGAATTTATATGTCAAAGAACATTTCAACATATTCAATGGTATCCCGAAGACATAGCCATCGGCTAGTTGCGTACTCACCTTTACTGATACATTAAAAAGGTAAAATAACCAGAGTAAAAGAAATCCGTTTATCTTAAATAATTCACGAAGTGAATGAACTATAACTTACAGCACCGCAATCCTTAATTACGTTATGTGAATGAATGTCGCATCTTGTATTTTAAACAAACGATGATACGTAGTTTTGTGTTGACACGTAGTAATATCACCATTACTTATTTAAAGACCGCGAAATCAATGATAAATGCAGATGCGTTATACCTAACTGTTACATATACAGTCTAGCAAGATATATCCTGTACATGTACACTCTCATAGCAGATGCATTATTTAGCCATATGTTATGAGCTTACTTAAGCGATCATATCGGAAACTTCTACAATAAACACATTTTATAACTTATTTTAGAGCCACAAGAAAAACAACTATTGGTTTTAAATTTCTTTTTTCAAGGTGAACATCGCAACAAAAATCGGTATGTTGATAAATGTAAACAAAATATTCCGCAGCCCTAATAAATCTGAAGATTCGTATTAAAACAGTTATTAGTATTAAACACAAATTCCTCCTGTCGGATTATTACATTATAATAGATAGTTATACTAAAATGTTGAACGGGTTAGTTTCTATGTAATTTATATGTTTATGGAATTTTTGTTCTGCATTTACTACTTGTATTACTTATCCTTTAATGATTTTAAAGTTATATTTTTTTTGTTTTATGTGTGCGAGGTTATTGCGTTCTTTGTATTTTAATGAACTTCCACAAACGCGAATAAATAAATAAAGGAAATCGAATGGAAAGAGGTTTCAATACTCATTATTGAGTCGTGTCATGCGAAAATGGGTCTTATGTCAGGATCTACTCTGCTCCGCTATAAAGTCAAGCAATGTGTCGCGGTCTCATTAGTTGACAACGCAGCGCCTGAAAATCCGAATGCACAGATTGGCCTCGAGCTCTGCTAACCGCATATAGCATACGATCCATTTTCACATGACGAAGGTCTATTAATAATTGGATCAACTTTATGAGAAAAATACACAATTGAATATAATGTAGTCGGTGCCCCAAAATTTTTTTTTTACAGAAGTTCATTTAGGCATAAGATGAATATGTATTTCCAGTATTGGTTGTATTGCAGACGCGTATAAACGCATGTCAGACGAAATAGAAATGCACAGAGCGGAACACAAACAACGAAGTTAACTTGTCTTGTACAGAAGAAACAATAATTTCTGTCAGAAACCCAGTTGGGCGTGTCAATGTACATCTGTCAGTAATAATAAACTAAAAACTGAGTTAGCAAAGTATTGTACAGTACTGTATATTGTATTATATAAGCAACAAAAGGTATTTCTAATTACAAACCATATGAACAAAGGCGCTGAAAATGCATAACTTGTTTTATAAAACAGACTAAACACAACAAGCAGACACACTATTATAGTACGATTAAATCTTAGACCACGAGCGTGTGTTTATGACCGAAATATTGTATTTAATGGTCATGTTACCGTTTCGATACAACAAAACTTTTTGAGATATGTATAAGATGCACATTGCATAAACCGTGTAAGTGCTGCCGTATATGATTTTGTTGGCGTAACACTACTTCATCTCACATAATGCTGATGTTTCTGTGATCGTTTCCAAGGTTTTTTGTGAATGGTGTATGAATGGTGAAACAAACTGTTACAAAATTGAAGAGAGATTTATAAGGAATGTCGTAAATTTTATATGCGACACTGTCCTGTTTTTGTTATCGGGGAGAAGAATCTATCACTGCTAAAAGCTTCCTTGTGTGTAATCAGTGCATACGTGGATAAGTCTTACTGTTAAATCACCCTTGGGAGAATTCGATTTTCTTTTTTTGAAAATCGAAGAAAAGGTGCTTTTAAACATCGAATACGCATGTGCATGTTTCTACCATCATCCGCTGCTAAATGTTATGGGATCTTCGAAATTAATGACAACTGAAACAGCGTAAGTTTTATTGGGGGTACAAAGCCGTGTCAGCTATTTCAGCTTACGGGTAATGTTTGTTAAATGCTTAACACGCTGGTAACATCTTATTCACACGCAAAAATCGTACTTTTGAAGTGATTCAAAGTTTAATGATTCGTTATGGTATTTCGCTATCTATTGTTTAGTTTTGAAGAAATATATCTTTGGGAAATACATACTGATATTTTAATTGCATAAAAATGTTATTAAGACAACTTCAATTTGTTTATACAGACGATTTATACGCTGTCAAAATTATTCTAAAATGCAAGTGTTTAAATTGTCGATTTATGACCGATATTTGTGTCGTGTTCTGAGAAAAATGGGCATAATGCATGTGCGTAAAATGTCATTCCAGATTAGCCTGTGCAGTCCGCACAGGCTAATCAGGGAAGACAATTTCCGCTTTTATGGTATTTATTGTTTTAATGATGTCTCTGCTTAGCGAAAATCCAGTTTAGGCGGAAAGTGTCGTCCCTGATTAGCCTTTGCGGACTGCACAGGCTAATCTGGGATGACACTTTACGCACAAGCTTTTTGCCCGGTTTTCTCACGACGCTCCACATTTCAATGTCGCCATTTTCTTTGGGGGCCTCGTTGCTTCTTTCTTAAATAATGTGTGGGGAGCGATCTTATTGCTATGTTAAACCCATTACTATTTCCATTCATCGTTTTGAAATATGTTTTGTTTCAACAAATAACCATTGGGAATAAACGTGCCATTGATTGACTTGGCATTCGATTCTGTTCTACGACTTTTAAGATCTTTGAATAACCGCATTCATACTTATCAGAAGAAGACATCTGTCTCTGCTCAAATGCTCCCCTTGTCCCCCAGCTGATTAGCTCAACAAGAATTATATTCCCTGTCTACTATATTCAAAGATTGGGTCTGATTGGACGATCATACATCAACAGAGTGCGTTTTCTATAACTTCTTAGGCACTTTCGTATTTCATAAGTGTAATATACATTCGGCAGTTACTTACGTGTTGACATCTAGTGAATGTAAGTGTGACCTTCCTTTTCTATCAGACGGCATGCATAATGTGTAATTGACATGACGTCTGGAAAACAAATAAAGCTCACACGAACATGTTACAGAACTTTATAACCTCTGCAAACTAAACATTCTAGCATAACCCTTTTGTTCTCTTAAGATGTATTATGACTACATGACGAAACTTTATTACATTACAAGAACATTTGTCACAATACATACACAAGCAAATTGACGAGTATTGGAAACTTCGCCTGGCTGTATAATGACGCAAATTACGATTGATCACATACTCGGAAATTGTTAACATTTGACATATCGATGATATTTTATAGAACTAGCTTTTTGCAATGCAGACAGAATTGACCTGATTACATGACCTCAACAATTGTGTGTATACTGTAAACGATGCTTGCAGATGGACTCTAGTAAAGAAAGGTGGTGTTTTAAATCCAAAAGCGATCTGCCTATTGCAAGCTTAAAAGGATCATAATTAATATTTGTCACATTATATGTAAATCACGTTGTTTATAACTGGTATGATGTGTTCTGTGTTTGAAGTTTAAATGATATTCTTCTATTTGGTGTGTACAACAAGACTTTTTTCAGAAATTACAAATTGTAGAGAACGGCCGATTATCGTGTTTGCTAGTATGCTGATATCAACGTCAGAAACGTCACACAAGACGACATTAATCATACTATTCTCTAAAAGAACAGCGTAATGCGAAACGGGGTCGTATGTCAAGTGCGTCCAGTGTAGCTCCAGCGCAGTTGCACAGTCTTGTCAGGATATACGCTGGCCGCTGGAAAATCACGCAAGATGATGTGGTCCCATTAGCGAACATGGTAGCTACTGACCAGCCTTCGCCAATGTACAGGCTGGTCTTGAACTACGCAGGCCGCTTATGGCATAAGGGCCATTTTCGCATTTCGAAGGTCATTATGTGTTGGATAGCCAGAATAATGCAATTCTGAGTATTTCGCTTCTGACGCATGCTAAAACTCCATGCCATTGTATCCGCGCTGGAACAGACAAAAAAAACCGCCTACAAATCAAATCCCTCAATTTCGCATTGGAAACATTCTAATAATCATCGTGCATACTTCTGAGACAGATTTGTTCATATAATCGCGTCAGAAATAATACGCATCTGTTTTGTTTTCAATCGACGGAGCAAATAATAAATTATATATTTTTATGCTTCATCAATATTAAACTATTCTAATTATTTCCGTGAAAATTCCAACCGCGATATAGTATCGTATAGGATAGACTGAGCCAATGATGTGTATTTCCTAGTCTTAAAAAATCCAACGATTTTATGGATACATTTTATTAGTTAGCACCGGAAAGATACCATGAATGTCATTTTACTGCGTCATAAATAATATCCCCTTGTCAAAACGTAATGTCAATCTATTGTTTTATACCACGCAGAGAACATACACGGAATCGTTTATTTACGGATTGTAAATGCAATTTGGTGATTTTTTTCGAATAATACACACTCATATTATAATAAAAAAATGAATTTAAAACAAAAAATGTCATTGGCCTTGTGTTTATTCTATTTGCAATACGCAATATGTGACGTAATCACAAAATTGTAGTACATATCATTTATACATTGATACATTAAACCAACAAGATGGTATCTCATTTAGATACATGGCCAGTCCGTTACACTAATTGGTATCTCATTTTGGTACATAGTCAGTCCGTTACACTAATTGGTATCTCATTTAGGTACCTGGTCAGTCCGTTTCACTAATTGGTATCTCATGACAGACGGAAATTAGTACAGTTAATGTTTATTTTCATGTTGAGGAATGTTCTCGTCCAATGCATTTATTGACAGATGTTCGTGGATAAATATCAAAGCTTTATCATATAACATCAGTATACAAAACAAGCACATTTTGTGTTATAAGTAGTTCCAAAAGTAGTAGGGTCGGAAATAAGTGATGAGAAAGGAAATGTTTAATTTATATTAGTTTCAAATAACAACTAAACGTGACTAAACATCCTCTGTGTTCCGCGCGTTTTGTACAATAAAATACTTTACATACATGCAGTTTTGAACGATTTCTTCTCATGAACATTTGTGTCAAAACTAAATATAATCACATATACACGTTGAAACTGGCAAATTGTCAATCGTTTGTAAGCTGTAGTGCGCAGATTTACATAGAATGAAAACGAACATTACAAATAGATTAACATCTGCAATCCAGAAATTCCTACAAATCCGAATTAATGTGTTCAAGTTAAAAAACGATATTCTATTTTTTATGTTTTTCTGTATGTCAATGTCATAATTTCAGCGGAAAAGATGATGCTAAACATTATAAAACAGCTTTTGATATGAATTCCCTTTCTTTTAAAAGAAATCCGGGATAAATCGGTAAACAAGTAGTTAAACATCACACTACCATAATGGCGTATTGCTAGTGTGTAATATCCTCAATACTTGAGTTTATCACAACACCCTTTTAAATTTTGTGTCATTACACAAAGTATGTCCGCCTTTCTAGAGTGAATCCTTTCAGTATTCCGTAATTTTAGACAAATTTACTATAAGGTGAACCCATTGTTTAATTATTTTCCCTAAAGCATCTGTGGAGCATTTTTTTTTTTTTTTGCGTAAAGATAAACGAGACATCCGTTATTTTATTTATGCCAAAATATCTGTGTTCGTGCATTTGGTAACGTCCCCATTGTCCGGCCATCTAGCTCAGTTGGTAGACCATTGGACTACACATCTGAGACTCGTGGAAACGATCCCCGGCGTTGACACATACCTTTTGTCGAGATTGGCCATGCAATCAGTTCCAGGAATCTTCAACTCTACCTTTGATTCAAGGAAGGTAGTTGTCAGTTACTGACATATGTATGTGCACTTAGTACTGGTGCACCAGCTAATACAGTAAAGTGTGTGTTTGTAATTTGATACTATACATCTGATAATCGTTGAATCGATCCCGGACGAGGATACATACCTTTTGTCGGGATTGGTCATGAAATTATTTCTAGAGCCCTCCTCCCCTACCTCGAATTCGAGTACGGCAATTGTCAGTTACTTGCATAAATATTTGCACTTAGTACTGGTACACCAGCTAATACTGGAAAGTGTGTGTTTGTAAACTGACCGCCGTGATATGAATGAAATAATTTTGAAAACGGCGCAAATCCATCAAACAAACACACGGATAACTAATGTTTGTTCGCTCCAGAATAAACTATTTTATCCAACGCAAGCTATTTAACTATTTGATATATATACGAGTTANCAGCACGATTCCTTAATTGGGCAATATACATATGGAAAAAGGACAATCCGTAATTTGAGAAGAAGTAGAATTTATATGTCAAAGAACATTTCATCATATTCAATGGTATCCCGAAGACATAACCATCGGCCAGTTGCGTACTGACAAATATTGATATATTAAAATGGTAAAATAAACAAAGTAAAAAAAAAACGTATATCTTAAATAATTAACTGAGTGAATGAAATATACCTTAAAGCACTGCAATCCTTAATTACGTTATGTGAATTGATGTCGCATCTTGTTAAACAAACGATGATACGTAATTTTGTGTTGACACGTGGTAATATCACCATTAATAATTTAAAAACCGCGAAATCAATGATTAATGCAGGTGCTTAATACCTTACTGTAACATATACAGTCTAGCAAGATTAATCCTGTACATGTTCACTCCCATAGCAGAAGCATTATTTAGTCATCTGTTATGAGCTAACATAAGTGATCATATCGGAAATATATACAATAAACACATTTAATAACTTATTTTAGAGCCACAAGAAAAACAGCTGTTAGTTTAAAAAAAATTGTAAAGGTGAACATCGCAATAAAAATCGTAATGTTGATGAATGTATACGAAATATTTTGCTGCACAAATAAATCTGAAGATTCGTATTAAAACAGTTATAAGTATTAAATCCCCACTAATACTCAAACAATCAACGGACATTTCGTTAACTATGTCGTAAAATTAAAGTACCCAATAAAAAATCAATCTTTCTTAAAGCAATATCCCACAATTTCAAAGCCAGATGTGTTCTAGTAGTATAGATGTTTGTAGATACAAAATGCTTGTTTTTAATATTTCGTGTCACAATAAATTCCATTTTAATTCCCCCACTGTTATCTATTCATACGACACATAAACACTAACACGGTACCATTTTTATGTTCTTGTGTCGTTTGAATAGATATATTTGCGGGAAATTAAAATGGAATCAATTGTGTCACAAAAAATAAAAACGTGCATTTTATATCTACATACATTAATGTAACCAGACCACATCTTGCATTGAAATTTCGACAATTGCTATATGGAACACTTATTTTTAATTTTTACCTTTTTTTACGAACTATTGTTCGAAATGTTTCTTTGATTTTGCGTAGTAATGAGGCTTTAAAGCAAATTCCTCCTGTTTGATTATTATATTACAATCGATAGTCATACTTAAATTTTAAACGGGTTAGTTTATTTTCTTGTAATTCATATGTTAATGTTTTTTTTGTGCATTTACTATTTGCATTACTTATCCTTTAATGATTTTAAAGTTATATTTGTTTATGTTTTATGTGTGCGAGGTTATGGCGTTCTTTGTATTTTAATGAACTTTCACGCACGCGAATAAATAAATAAAGGTAAACGAATAAAAAGAGGATTTAATACTCATTATTGAGCCGTGTGATGCGAAAATGGGTCTTTGGCCAGCGTGGCTCCAGACCGGCCTCAAAAGTCGCACAGAAAAGTCAGGATCTACTCTGCTCCTTTATGAAGTCACGCTATTTGTCGCGGTCTCATTAGCGGACAACGCAGAGCCTGACAATGCGAATGCACAGGTTGGCCTCGAGCTATGCTAGCCGCAAATGTCATACGATCCATTTTCGCATGACGATGGTCTATTAATAATTGGAACAACTTTATGAGAAAAATACATAATTGAACACAATGTAGTTGGTGCTTAAAAGTATATTTTACAGAAGTTCATATAGGCATAACATGAATATGTATTTCCAGAATGCAATAAGCATGGTAGTTTGCAAGTCTATTGGTTGTATTGAAGACGCGTATCTACGCATGTCAGACGAAAAAGAAATGCACATAGCGGAACACAAACAACGAAGTTAACTTGTCTTGTACAGAAAGAACAATTATTTCTGTCAGAAACCCAGTTGAGCTTGTCAGTTTACATATGTCAATCATAATGAATTAACAACTGAGTTAGCAAAGTATTGTACAGTACTGTACACTGTATTCTATTAGCAACAAAAGGTATTTCTATTAACAAACCATATGAACAAAGACGCTGAAAAGGCATAACATGTTTTATAAAACAAGCTAAACACAACAAGCAGACACAAAATTATTTTACGATTTAATCTTAGACCACCAGCGTGTGTTTATAACCGAAAGGTTATATATAATGGTCATGTTACCGTTCGATACAACAAGACTTTGTGAGATATGTATAAGATGCACATTACAAAACCCGTGTTTGATTTTGTTGACGTAACAATACTTCATCTCACATAATGTTGATGTTTCTGTGATCGTTTCTAAGGTTTTATGTGTATGGTGTATGAATGGTAAAACAAACTGTTAACAAATGCAGAATGATTTATTAGGAATGTCGTACATTTTAATCTGCGGCACTGTCCTGTTTTTGTTATCGGTGAGAAAAATCTTTCCCTGTTAAAAGCTTCCTTGCGTTTCGCTGGTTCAGCCCGTGCACTTTGTTTCACGTTTATACAATGCTATATGAGTCTAGTTCTTGCAAAATGGGGCTTAATGCATGTTCGTAAACTATCGTCCCATATTAGTTTGCGAAGTCCGTACTGGCGAGTCAGGGACGACACTTTTCGCTTTGATTGTGTTGTTCGTTTAAAGAAGTCTCTTTTTACCGAAAATCCATTTTAGGCGGAAAGTGTCGTCCCTGATTAGCCTGTGCGGACTTCACAGGTAAATCTGGGACGACACTTTACGCACATGCATTAAACCCCGTTTTTTCAGAGCGAGGCACATACATTTTCTTAATAATCAGTGCAAACGTGGTTTTGTCTTACTGTAAAATCACCTTAGGGAGAATTCGATTTTCTTTTTTGAAAATCGAAGAAAGGCTGCTTTAAAACATCTAATAAGCATGTGCACGTTTCTACCATCATCCGCTACTAAATATTATGGGATCTTCGAAATTAATGACAACTGAAACAGCGTAAGCTTAATTGGGGGTACAAAGCCGTGTCAGTTATTTTAGCATACGGGTAATGTTTGTTAAATGCTTATCACGCTGGTAACCTCTAATTTACACGAAAAATCGTACTTTTGAAGTGATTCAAAGTTTAGGATTCGCTATGCTATTTTGCATTTGTTTAGTTTTGAAGAAATATATCTGTGGGAAATACATACTGTCTTCAAATTGTCGATTTATGACCAATATTTAAATGTCGCCATTTTGATTTGAGGCATCGTCGCTCCTGTCTTAAATAATTTGCGAGGGGCGATCTTATTTCCATGTTATACCCATAAATATTTCCAAACGCCATTCATCGCTTTGAAATATGTTTTGTTGCAACAAATAGACGATGGGAACGAACGCGCCATTGATTGATTTGGCATTCGATTCTGTTCGAAGACTTTTAAGAGCTTTGAATAACGGCATGCATAGTTATCAGAAAAAGAAATCTGTCTCTGCTAAAAGCTTCCCCTGGTCCCCCAGCTGATCATCTCAACAAGACGTCGATTATGTGGCTACTTTATGCAAAGATTGGGCCTGATTGTACGATTACACGTCCACCGAGTGCGTTTTCACGCACCTTAGGCACTATCGTATTTCATAAGTATTATGTGCATGCGTCATTTACTTATATGTTGATATCTAGTGAATGTCAATGTGCCGGCATTAGTAATGTGTAATTTGACATGTCGTCTGGAAAACTAATAACGCTCCCACGACGATGTTACGTACCAAACGGAACTTAATATCCATTAAACACTTATCATTCTACCATAACCCCTTACGTTCTTGTTAGATGTATTATGACTATAATGACTGAATAGCAAACCAGTATTACATAAAAAGAACAGTGGTCACAATACATACACGAGAACACAGAC
Organism: Dreissena rostriformis; assembly: GCA_007657795.1. Classification (NCBI taxonomy): domain Eukaryota; kingdom Metazoa; phylum Mollusca; class Bivalvia; order Myida; family Dreissenidae; genus Dreissena; species Dreissena rostriformis. The sequence continues at coordinate 463,125 of VMBQ01000008.1, read as the reverse complement.
TAGTATTGGAAACATAGCGTTAGGTCCACTTTGTCTGACTGCATGATGACGCAAATAACGATTGATCATATACTCGGAAGTTAACATTTGATATATCGATGGCATTTTATAAATCTAACTTTTTGCAATTCAGACAGAATGGACCTGATTATCTTTAAGATTCGACCTCTACGAATGTGTGTATACTGTAAACGATGCTTGCAGATGGACGTTAGTATAGAAGGGTGTTGTTTTAAATCCAATTGTGATCTGCCTATCGCAAGCGGTTAAGGACCATACTTAATTTGTCTCATTATATTTACATCACGTTGTTTATAACGGGTATGATGTGTTCTGTGCTTGAAGTTCAAACGATATTCTTATATTTGGTATTTACAACTATACATTTTTTTTAGAAATTACAAATGGAAGACAACGGCCGATTGTCTGTTTTGCAAGTATGCTGCTACTGGCATCTGAAACGACACACAAGACGACATCAATCATACTATGCGTTATAAGTATTATTATTTGTAATATGAAAAGGGGTCTTAAGACAAGTGCGGTCGGTGTAGCTCCACACCAGCGTGGCACTTACACAGTCTTGTCAGGAGCTACGCTGGTCGCTGTTGAGTCATGCAAGATGTCGAACATTGTAGCTTCTGACCAGACTTCGTGGATGCGCAGGATGGTCTGGAGCTACGCAGGCCGCGTATGGCAAAAGGCCCATTTTCGAATTAAGCGGGTCATAATTTGTTGGATATCAAGAATCATTCCATTCTGAGTATTTCGCTTATGTAGCATGCTAACACCATCCGCGTTGGGACATANAAGAGCTTTGAATAACGGCATGCATAGTTATCAGAAAAAGAAATCTGTCTCTGCTAAAAGCTTCCCCTGGTCCCCCAGCTGATCATCTCAACAAGACGTCGATTATGTGGCTACTTTATGCAAAGATTGGGCCTGATTGTACGATTACACGTCCACCGAGTGCGTTTTCACGCACCTTAGGCACTATCGTATTTCATAAGTATTATGTGCATGCGTCATTTACTTATGTGTTGACATCTAGTGAATGGCAATGTGACGGCATTAGTAATGTGTAATTTGACATGTCGTCTGGAAAACTAATAACGCTCCCACGACGATGTTACGTACCAAACGGAACTTAATATCCATTAAACACTTATCATTCTACCATAACCCCTTACGTTCTTGTTAGATGTATTATGACTATAATGACTGAATAGCAAACCAGTATTACATAAAAAGAACAGTGGTCACAATACATACACGAGAACACAGACTAGTATTGGAAACATAGCGTTAGGTCCACTTTGTCTGACTGCATGATGACGTAAATAACGATTGATCATATACTCGGAAGTTAACATTTGATATTTCGATGGCATTTTATAAATCTATCTTTTTGCAATTCAGACAGAATGGACCTGATTATCTTTAAGATCCGACCTCTACGACTGTGTGTATACTGTAAACGACGCTTGCAGATGGACATTAGTATAGAAGGGTGTTGTTTTAAATCCAATTGTGATCTGCCTATCGCAAGCGGTTAAGGACCATACTTCATTTGTCTCATTATATTTAAATCACGTTGATTATAACGGGTATGATGTGTTCTGTGCTTGAAGTTCAAACGATATTCTTATATTTGGTATTTACAACTAGACATTTTTTTAGAATTTACAAATTGTAGAGAACGGCCGATTGTCTGTTTTGCAAGTTTGCTGCTACTGGCATCTGAAACGATACACAAGACGACATCAATCTTACTATTCTTTATAAGTATTATTATAATCATTCCATTCTGTGTATTTCGCTTATGTAGCATACTAACACCATCCGCGTTGGGACATAAAACACACATACAAATCAATTTTCTTAATTTTGCACTGGAAATATGCTAATAATCATTGTGCGAACTTCTGAGACAGTTTTTTTTTAAATCGCGTCAAAAATAAGACGCATCTTTTGTGTTTTCAATCGACGGAACAAAAAATAAATTCGTTATATTGTTCCGCTTCAATAAAATTAAACTATTCTAATCCTTTCTTGTTGACTTTCCAACCACGATATAGTATCGTATAGGATAGAATGACGCTGTAGTTTTAGGTGATTTTTTTCCTAACAACAGATTTGTTTTAAATTTTGTCTGCGACCAATAAATGCTAATATAATATGAAAAAAAAAGAATATCAAATAAATTGTCATCGGCTTTCTTTTTATTTTATTTGCAATTGCGCATCATGTGAAGTAGTCACACACTTTTATCACATAATATTTATACATTGATACATAAAAAAACAAGATGGTTTCCCATTTAGATACATGGTCAGTCAGTTTCACTAATTGGTATCTCATTACCGACGGATATTACCGGTATTGCATTACCTGTCTGGATGGTTACTACAGCTCATGTTTATTTTCCTGTATAGATAGCAATGTTCGTAGTACTTAGTACTGGTGCACCAGCTAATATCGGAAAATGTACGTTTGTAAACTGACCGCCGTGATATGAATGAAATGCTGTTGAAAACGGCAAAAATCCGACACACCCATCTAAAACACGAATAATAACTTCCGCATTATTGACAACGAGATTAAGTTTTTAAATGACTAAACAGTGTTTTTTTTTTTAAACAAAAAGTAATGAGTTTGTACGCGTATTGCATCAATCTTATAACAGCATGGCGATAACCGTTTGTATCAATAGAACGCAATTCGAAATGTGTGATTTATTCATTTATAAGTGTTTCAATACCCCCAATATCGAAATGAAGCGTATTGAAAAGCACTTCAACTCTTCATATGGCAGTTTAAATACATTCAAGTAGTTTCGTTACGTTAAGCACACTAATGTTTCATAAATTTTCACGTTTAATGTTTAGCACTCCAATTCACGTCTTCAAAATACTTATTTATTTTACAGTGACATTGGGTGACAACGGACATATTTGTCATGTACAAATATTTTGAAATGTGGTTTAGAATTGACGTTGTTTGACAATCTCAAGTTGAAGTCTTAACGTGCGCATGTGTCACTTTTCAAGCTTAACGAGCTGAACATTCCAAAGTCTAGTTCTGTGTTTTGTTTCTGTTAACATACAAGAGTTTATCTTATTATGATGTTGCTAATAATACTTTTTAATAATGCTACTGACATATAAATGCACACTTTATGTTTTCTTTAATGTAAAAAGTTGTTAATGCAATTTATTTGTATTCATTCATTTTCAACGTTTAATAATTCTTCTTCATTTCAACAACTTTTGTCTAATTAGTCTGAAATTAAGTGCTTTCTGTAAGGTCTAGGTTGACACGTGAAGAGTTGCACGTTCTTAGAGAATATTTTTACTTGAATACTTGCACGTGCGCAGAATTAATCGTTGATGTCACCGCCGTGGTACTGCTTATGAATTGCAAGAAAAACGAATAGAGAAAAAGAGGGTTTAATTCATGTACGTAAAGTGTCATGCCAGTTTAGCCTGTGCATTCTGCAGAGGCTAATCAGGGTTGACACTTTCCGCTTATATTTTTCGTTTATAGAAAGTCTCTTCTTAGAAAAAAATCAGTTAATGCGGAAAGTGTCGTCCTTGATTAGCATGTGTGGACTGCACAGGCTAATCTGAGACGACACTTTACCCACATGGATTAAACTCCCTTTTCATAGCGCGAGGCTCATTTATGTTTAATTTGAAACATGTTACATTTCAGGCTATTGTACATGTTTTTTCAAAAAAAAAACGTCAAATTTGATAAGTCGCAAAGAAAAACATTTTTCACAAGAAACAAAAAACAACGGCGAATTATTTCCTAAATAAGTAGATTTCATTCATTTTGAGATTCATTTACGAATGTATTGAATACTTGGATGTTGATGCTATAACATATTTTACTGTTTGTTTCAATCTTTGTATATGGGTCAAGGTTTTTGCTCGACGCAATTCATATTTTAAAAAGGATAACACTAGCCATTGTGACTATACAACCATACCTAACAAAACGCATTTGTTTCTCGATAGAACAAAAGGTATGGCACATGGTTGACGAACTAGTGAAAATATACAGAAGCTATTCAAGATATAATGAAAACATGACTATCACCTTTTTATTTTTAGTTGCGATATTTACGAGTAGGAATGATAGTTGTTTAAGGCAAGCGGCGCCAATTTTTCAAAACTCTTGCGAACCACTTATATAAGCACTAAATTAAGTATCGCATCAGAATTTGTTTCACTTAACCGCTTTTTATTAAAACAATTGTAAATTGCGTTTTTTTTTTTTTTTTTTTTTTTTTTTTTNTGAACGGATTATGCTACTAATCTTACTGACATTTCAGTACTTAAAACAATAACAGATTTCAGGTCAATGAAAACTGTTTGGAGGCATGATTGCGATCCCAATAAACCCACATCTGTCACACACAAACTATTTACTGACGCATCATTTACTCCGGCTTTTAACGGTTCAATCTTCATTGTTTTCTTATGTTTTGTTTCTCATTCGACCGATTTGCTCAACGACATCTGAAGATTAACCAATCCGTTTCCTCCATCGTCCTTAGTGCAGGGACCTCGACATTTCCCATTGTTAGTATAGGCCATGACGGCAGCGACGGAGTGTACTGTTGTTTTATCGATTAATCTTCGCAATCTTCGCACTCGACTGGATACCCCAAAGTATTCCCGTCTGTTTTACTAATGGGAAAAGGGTTTATCGGGAAGAGATGGTGTCTGCGTTTCTATTATCAACGGACAAAAATCTGTCATGATGAAAGTTTGACATGTTAAGACGGCTCGTTTGATATAATGTATTTCATACTGAAAACATTCAGACAAAGCCGATAACAATAATATATCAACATGCAGAATGAAAGAAAACTTCCAGTATTTGCAAATAATATTCTAAGCCCCTCCTTCTCTATTGTATTGCATATTTTTATGCCCCCGGTAGGGTGGCATATAGTGATCGCACTGTCCGTCTGTCTGTCCGTCTGTCTGTCTGTCCTTCTGAAATTCAGTCACACTTTGCGTTTAGGTTTCAAAAAATGCTCATAACTTCTATGTCCCTTGAGATATAACCTTCATATTTGGTATGCATGTGTATATGGACAAGGCCTTTCCATACGCACACAAATGTTGACCCCTGTGACCTTGACCTTGAAGTAAGGGTCTGCGTTTAGGTTTCAAAATCTGCGTTTAGGTTTCGAAAAATGCTCATAACTTCTATGTCCCTTGAGATATAACCTTCATATTTGGTATGCATGTGTATATGGACAAGGCCTTTCCATACGCACAAAAATTTTGACCCCTGTGACCTTGACCTTGAAGTAAGGGTCTGCGTTTAGGTTTCAAAATCTGCGTTTAGGTTTCGAAAAATGCTCATAACTTCTATGTCCCTTGAGATATAACCTTCATATTTGGTATGCATGTGTATATGGACAAGGCCTTTCCATACGCACAAAAATTTTGACCCCTGTGACCTTGACCTTGAAGTAAGGGTCTGCGTTTAGGTTTCAAAATCTGCGTTTAGGTTTCGAAAAATGCTCATAACTTCTATGTCCCTTGAGATATAACCTTCATATTTGGTATGCATGTGTATATGGACAAGGCCTTTCCATACGCACAAAAATTTTGACCCCTGTGACCTTGACCTTGAAGTAAGGGTCTGCGTTTAGGTTTCAAAATCTGCGTTTAGGTTTCGAAAAATGCTCATAACTTCTATGTCCCTTGAGATATAACCTTCATATTTGGTATGCATGTGTATATGGACAAGGCCTTTCCATACGCACACAAATTTTGACCCCTGTGACCTTGACCTTGAAGTAAGGGTCTGCGTTTAGGTTTCAAAATCTGCGTTTAGGTTTCGAAAAATGCTCATAACTTCTATGTCCCTTGAGATATAACCTTCATATTTGGTATGCATGTGTATATGGACAAGGCCTTTCCATACGCACAAAAAATTTGACCGTCCGTCCGTCTGTGTGTCTGTCCGAAAACTTTAACATTGGTCATAACTTTTGCAACTTGATATTTGGCATGCATGTGTATCTCATGAAGCTGCACATTTTGAGTGGTGAAAGGTCAAGGTCATCCTTCAAGGTCAAAGGTAAAAAAATAATAAAATTAAATGCATGTGCATCTCATGGAGCTGCACATTTTGAGTGGTGAAAGGTCAAGGTCATCCTTCAAGGTCAAAGGTCATTTTTTTTCAAAGCGGCGCAGTAGGGGCATTGTGTTTCTGACAAACACATCTCTTGTTTTATATTATTTGCTTCGCTATGCACTTTTTGAAACGTGGTATATAGCATAACCTGTTCCCTTTCGACATGATTATTCACTATATGTAAAACAATTCGTAGTTAATCAAGAAGATTTTTCCATTTCAAGGGCAATACGAGTAATAAAGTGTGCTGTGAATAGATGCTAATCGACGCTTATATGTTGACCTTTCACTTGAGTTCTGAAATAAGTGCCTGTGTACAACATCATACCGATTTTGTTTAAAAAGATGTTTGAAAAAAGTATAATATATTAATCATATTACAAAACAGTAACTAACGCGTGAATGTACCTTGAATGTATGCTTAAATGTATTTAAGTAGTTTATATACTAGTTATTTATTATTTGATAAAATGATGAAATTATATAGATTTATTTATATGCATACTTTATTTTTTTATTTTTTAGACCTTTTATTTACATTGAATATTATTTGTATATATAATTTAAATTTCTCTAGTATCAATTTATTTAATCATACTTTATAATTGATTGCCTCCTTTATCTTTAAAAGACTTGACCCATCTTGCTAGAACTGCGTACAATCTTTGTTTGGTTTGTTCCTTTTAAGGATCCCGTGAATGTTTAACCATTACCGGTATTTCGATGGATCCATCCAGCGTCAGCATTATACTGCAATCCAGCTTTTCATTTAAAAGGAAACAACATTTAATGTGTACGTTTGGAACACTGACACACACCTTGATTCATAGCCCCGCTGTATGTACACGTAACATAATGAACAATCAATATCGAAAGTATATCAAATTCGACGGATATTTGCTTAGCATATACTGTAAATACAATATTTGAACTGAACAATATGTGTGTTTTATATCAAAACTATTATTTGTAAAAAATGTTCAAAACACAACTGACTCATCAACGATACATGAACCACTTGACTTATATTATATTATTGGTGTGTCTATTCTTGTTGGATTTATAAGTGTAGTGACGATGATCGGTAATTTATAAGTTATAATTCCGTTTAAGATAAACAATGATAGTCAATTGGTAATTGTTTCCTTTTAAGTCTTGCTGTCGCTATTTTCAAAATCGGCCTAGTTTCCATGCCTCTATACACATTGTACGTTTTAATGGGCTATTTGCCTTTGGGACCTTTTCTTAGTGACCTTTGGCTATCATTAGATTACACTATGAATACCGCATCTGCTGCCAATCTGCTAGTCATTTGTTTTGACAGATATTATTCTGTGACCAGGCCTTTGATCTATCGGGCTAGGCCGACCCTAAAGAAAGTCGGAAAAATGATCGGATGTATATGGACGTTTTTTGTTGTTTTGTGGACCCCTTGGGTATTTGCATGGCCTTTCATTGAAGGAGTCCGAACAGTGCCCGAGAAAGAGTGTTACATCCAGTTCCTAATATCCAATGCAACCTTGACAATCATCACCGCTGTAATTGCTTTCTATATACCCGTTTCGTTCATGACAATTCTGTATTTTAAAATATATAAGGAGACCGAAAAACGTCAAAAGAGGATAAAAATGCTACAAGCATCGTCGAAGTACCGCATTTCAAAACGTAGTAAACATCTAATACTTCGGATGTAAGACGTTCGACATTTAACGCCAACGGCGATATGTCCTTGGAATTAGATTTCAATTATAATGATTCCGCAAGGGACCAGTCGAGATCGAGATATATACTTCTGTGCTGCAGCAAACTATTATATAGGGATTTTGAACAAACGGAGGATGAGAGTACAAGTGATAACGCAACATCATCGAATGTTGCTGCTTTGAAAAATTGTATAAATCAAGATACAATTGCGCTGACGAGTGAATCTTCTATAATAAATAGGGTTCAAATAAACATCAAATCGGCAACATCCTTTCCTCGGAAGTTTGATTCTAATCAATCATTTTCTGTCGAAAACAAAGAGGATTTAGGAACAAAAATTGACTATTCCAATAAAACTCTTTTAAATGACGACAGTACTTACACAATATTGATTAGCTTGCCTAATGAGATAAACGATGACACTTTAATGAAACCATCAATACGTATGGTGTATGACGACGCTGAATTAGACGGGGCCACTTACCCAGAAAACAATTTATCACTAGAACATTATGATGATGTCGATAATATGTTGGTTATGCTATTTTCTAATCAAGTTACAAGTCAATATACAAATGAAGACATACAACCAGATTCAAACGAAATGCAATAATTGCCACACCATTCGAAAGGCTCTCTCCCTCATAGATGCGGGACCCCGGCGTTAGGCCGGCGTACAAAATCATCCAACGCTGCCAAAAATGCGTCTGAGGCCTATATTGCCTGTAAGGTAGCACATTAAATCGAAAGCCAACGTGTGCGTCGAAAACGGAACGAGAGGCGACAAGACAGGAAGGCTGCCAAAAATTCTCAGCGCTATACTCCATGCCTTTATTATCACGTGGACACCGTATAACATATTCGCCGTCGTTGGGTCATTTTGTCTGGCGTTTATACATCCAACAGTATATGCATACGGTAAATTTATTATTCTAAGGTTTAAACATCTATCGACATAGGTTAAGGTGAGACCACTTGCATCAACACTCGTATTAAACTTTATATTTAAAGGCTATGGTCAGTTAAATAACTACATGTAGATAGAAACCTACACATTTAATATATTCCTCCAAAATTGATCGCAAATAAAAAAAACAACAGGTACGTTCATGTTTCGGTTCGAATCAAAACATACATAATATAAACAACAATGTATTTCACGGTCATCTTACTTTTCCCCTGTGTATATACGTTTACATTTACAAAAAAAATAACACATGAAGCTATGTCATGTAGCATCTAATGACGTTTTTTTAACCAAGCAAGAAATCCATTTGATTGTGTCCTCGTACCAACATGCACCATTTTATTCGAATGATTATCTGAATCTTGTTAACGGATAAAACACATATTGTAATCTGCATTATGGTGACTTACAAAAACACAAGCTGCACGGAGAATATGCAGTCTTTGTATAGTGCAATGCCAAAATCAATAATTAATGAATATCCTTACGTCAGTTGTAGTCCTGGAAAAGTTGTTACGTATTTTCTGAATTGTTCTTTTGATGATCGTGGTAATAAATTAGCCTCATATTGACATATCTTTATTAACATCAAACAGAAATATATGAGTGCCGTTGTTTAACATGTTTGTATCTATTACCGACGCTAACAAGGCCTATATACCTTGTCGCATTTAATTACAAAGTCTATTTTATTAATTGGACTTTCAGTTAGGACTTTTCTGCTGTTAGTTGTTATGCTATATGCTGTTTAAACACATTCGTATCCATTACATAGTAGTAAATACACTTCATGGAAAGGATAGATGTATTTTTCCAAAATAATCATTTGTATATTAAATAAATGTTTATATTTCGGTAAAAGATAAGTGATTAAACATATTTCACTATAATTCACACTAGTTGATTATTTAGATCTAAAAGACGTTTAGTTAGTAAAGTATAGTTTTGTGTTCAACAAAATCACACACAAATATTATAATTTTCGTGTAATACCATTCGATAAAGTATCGAATAGCAAACGCAAACGAAAAAAATTCAGATATATAGTTAATTTATAAATTAATATTAAGTTTTTATTTGCCAACCGTTTTGCTAAATTTAATATTGAAAAAATGAAATTGTAACGGATACAATTAAACAATAATAAGAAATAAAGCTTTTCAGTAACACACACTTGTATATCTTCACTTTATATGTATTTTTCTTTAACACATTAATTGTAATATGAGGAAAAGAGTGTATACACTATATTCAAATTATCGGAATATTTACAATATTGCTAAGAAAAACACCGTAACTTGTACGTATTATAATCCATTCTTTGAATTTATAATCTGGAAATGCATGTTTAATCCTTGCGAGATATAACATTGTATCAAGTTTGACCATGTTTGGTAAAACCATGCGGGGCTAATGTGTTCGTTCGAACTCTGACTCAAGTCGAGTCTGGACATGTGTAATCATGCCTATGGTCTGACTAAGGTTTCATAGTAAGACCAACGTTAAATCGTGTATACTCAAGTTCAAAACATTTGTACAAAATAAAACATGAGTCAGTTTTACAGTAATTAAAACATGGTCAAAACATGATTGGAAATAGTGTATAACTGTTGGCTAATTATTATATATTGTGCCTTTGATTTGCAATTATTTTACATGCTCTTGCCATGTTAAAAGACAGTGGATCATCATCATCGTCATCATCATCATCATCATCATCATCATCATCATCATCATCATCATCATCATCATCATCATCTTCATCTTCATCATCATCATCATCATCATCATCATCATCATCATCATCATCATCATCATCATCATCATCGCCCGATGTTTGCATTTTCATTTTATGGCGATTAGCGAACGTTACGTATCAATATTTCAGACAGGCTATGCATAATTTATTGCATAATTTATTGCAATAAATTATTCCACAAAATACTGTTTAAAACATTGATAGCATTTTAGACGGTATACAACAAGTATTTTACTAAAATCAGAACTGTCATGTGAAGCACTAAATGTAGATAGTATTAATAAACATAACACTCCATCCAACTCTTGAAGACGGTTAATGGTGTAATATAGTCACTCAACAAGAAAGAATAAATAAACGTTCTCTCCGCGACATAAGAAAGTGCTGGCAATGTTTGCGTGAGGCGGCCTTACCACGATTCTTATAGCAAATTAGACGTTCATCCCTTTTCCCGATTGAGTGTAGATGAATACTCGATGTCTATTTCGGCCATGATGAGGCTTTGAGAACTAGGAACGAAAATGTTATGACATTTTTATTTCCGTTTGATGACGCAGGTTTATTGCAAATGGGTCATTATGACATATTCTTCCACCATCGATCTATGTTTTTCAATTCAAATAGAAGTCCCAGTTTCGTGACTTATAATACATTATTAAAATATAGAACGAGGATAGTGTTATCGTAAAACTTCTAATCAATATTAAGTAGTTATACTTTAATAACTTAACATATACACTATGTTAAGAGAGGGATCCACTAGAGAGGGACCAAGGAGGCTATTTATATCCGTGCACTAAGACCGGCGCTAAACAAGGACGGGGGCCGCTACCAACCATCGCACACCTGGGACCGTACGTTAACATCGCTCACCCCGACAATTAGCGGTGTGAACGGTTCCCAACAGTAGAAAACGAATCATTCTGCTGATGATGTCCGAAGTACACGTACGAAAGCTCCAGGTATAGCTTTCAATATTTAGTGTGTGTAATTTGACAGTTTTAACATTTATTGGATTAACAACACCTTTATTCGTATTAAGTTTAAAGAGGCTTGGATAATTATGTTTTATATTTGACACAACACATGCACACGCGAATATATTAAAATCCACAACACTCGATACATTAAATAATAAAGTGAGCATTAATGATCCCTTAAGCGCTCGCCTGAGTTCACGGACACCAATTGTTGAAGCATTGACCTGGTCATCTAGGTTTTGACCCCACTTGACCCAGATTCAAACATGACCATCGTATTGTCAAACTAAATATTCCGAATTAGTTTCATTATTTATTTTGTACGGTAAATTGATTTGAAATGTATATATTTACTGCATTTATTTATTCAAATTTAAGAAAAAATAAATGAAGATGTTAAGACCTTTTTACGAGTTAAATCGTCTAAAAGTTTTGACCTTAAATCTTGCATTAAATGCCACAAAGGCTAGTCCGCTCCGTGACTGAAGAAGCATGATAAAGGCTAGAAGGCATGAAAAGAACAAGTTTACCCAGAGTATCATTGTAACAAATAATTTAGCTGTCAGATACGTGCCTTTGCATATTGACTCGTTGGACAAAATTTGGTTCACTCTAATCTGGTTACTGTAGGAACTCAGCCAAACTGTATATGTAAATGTTATATTTAGATGTTCATACGGTTAGGATGGCCGAAATACATGACAACACTTGTCGATATGCTTGCAGTTAGGAAGGCTTGCTACTCCCAACAGCATGGTTATTAAAATCCATGGCACTTTTTTATGCCGCCTTCTTCGAAAAAGAGGGGGTATATTGTGTTGGCCTGTCTGTCTGTTGGCATAGTGTGTGTCTGTCATTGTGTGTGTCTGTGTGTTTGTCCCAAAACGTTAACTTTGGTCATTACTTTTGCAATATTGGAAATAGCAACTTGATATTTGGCATGCCTGTGTATCTCATGAAGCTGCACATTTTAAGTGGTGAAAGGTCAAGGTCAAGGTCATCCTTCAAGGTCAAAGGTCTAATATATTGGTCTAAATCGCTCAAAAGGGAGCATAGTGTTTGACAAACACATCACTTGTTTCGTAATACAACATGGCACTGGTATTCTTCATCGTTATCTTATTACATTAATTAACATGAACATGTTACTGACACAAAACAACTTACACATAAGTTTAATGAAACTAATACTCTGCATCACTGTAAAACAAAATAATTGGTTTGCATTCGTGATACATTTGCAATTAAGTATGATACATTCTTATTTAAAAGGGACATTAGTTATTTCAGTCGAAGTGCAAATGTCCGCTCCATAGTATATTTGTTATAGTTCTATCCATTGAAACTGTCTATTGGTTATTCATTGTAATCAAGATATCAAATCTAAGTTAATTATTTTTATTAAATCGCAAAATAAATGGTCAATACTTGCAATATATGTTTTGGATCAAATATAAGCGTACCACTTCGGCTGCATATACTCAATAAACAATATTAAAATTGTAAATGCTGAGCGTGTTATATTTAACTATGTTGAATTTTTTGGGCTTTGGATAACGTGATAGTTTATAGTATTTACTTTCCAAATGCGAAAAAACTGTTTGATCACGTGTTCCCAGCTTATTTTGCGAAATGTATTTTCATTGCAATTGAAAGTAACATGAGTTAGCTAACGTTACAAATTTTATTGCCTTTAAATCAAATTACAGACATTTTACGTAAAAATAATGGAATTACATGAACATTGTATAGCTGGTATATCACTATTAAATTAGCACAAATTGAACATTTTGAGTTGTTAAATGTAACACATGTATGTTTCACATGTTCATTGGCAGCAACAGAAGATAAGCATGCATTGCGTTTAACGTGCCATCTCAGAGAGGAAAACAACTTGCAACACGAGTCACGTAATAAAATGCTTGTAGTTACACCGATCTCGTGCGAAGTGGGAATAAGGCGGAATGATTTGATTTAGGCACCCACGCGTTATGCGTACTATGATATGTAATATACTTTGTGTTTCCTGTTATATTTCTCGCGCGGACTTTTATCTTACAAGTCCATATATGTATGCACACTCTTTACCAACGCCTATGCCACCAGTCGATATCAAACACACCTAATATACTACGTTCACAAAAGTAAATGGTCCAATGACAAAACATTGATCATACTTATTATTTAATTGTGTAGACAGCTCGAAGTAAATTGTTGTTTTGCAATATTCTATATACTCACATTTATACATACTATTCATACTAATCAATGTTATATACATGTTCTTTTTTTGAAATGCAGGTCTTAAAGAACAATGAATTCAACCAAATGCTCTTAAGAATACATTTTCATTTGAGTGTAAGGTAGTCATAGAAAATAAAATATTAATTAACATTTAAACTCTATTGAATTAAAACAAAACAAAACAATACAACACGCCAAACCAACACTTTATACGAGACGGCCTGATCTTGAATGTAAGGCTAAATTTGTTGATAGAGCGGAAGCAGAAGCGATAATGTTTCAGGTTTGCACACTGATAAAACCATCTTTAGCATCACTCATGGTAGCAAGTTATCATTTAAAAAGTATTAAGGTATATATATATATACCTATAATAATTCAAACTGCTACGGAAAAGTTATATACGAAAAAATTAATACAAATAATTCTGACTAATAATACGCATTGTATAATCAAACAAATTATGTGATGTTTGAAACAAATCACTTAATCTTGTTTTAATGGAGTTAAACATTTGACCTCGCACAAATCTATGTTTAATTCCTCTTCTTAAATCGTAATACCAAGGCCAGCTGTCACGTGACGGCATATCCTACTCGCATTTACATGTACAAGAGTTAATTTTGTTGTTTTTATCACTGGACGCAATATACATTAAAGGGCATATAAATAATACCATTAATTATATTTTGATAATACTATTGTGTTTTTTTTTTGTCTAGACGAATTTAACAAATACAAGTATTTATACTTCTTGAAAATGTCCGGACGAAAATGTATTACTTCATTTAAAGCTTGTCAATTAAGTACACGCCAAAGAAATTCATCGCGGCAGAAACTTTGGACAGTAGTAAACATCCGCTTGGAACAAAAGATAACTGACGACTCTTATATCGGTATCGGCAACAAAACCAGCAATTTACATGGCATTTCGCACCTTTTGATCGAGATCATTTTTGCTTCTTGGAAACAATCGCATCGGCGACTTCGATTATTGAACAATCAAACTATTCTCACCGTACGAGTATTCAAAATAATTGTTATGTCATTTGGTCTACTGCAGCAGCATATAGTTTGAGTATGTTTGCTTAAGAAAGAAAGCGGGACACCCACGTGATTTTTTTAAAGGTTGAAGTACGCAATTGTGAACGCAGAACTCCCACTAATATACAGATAAGTCATTGTCAGTTGGAAACAGTCATTATTGTCGAAGTGGGGGTAATATTTTGAGCCCTAAGGCCATTATGCCAAGGTCATCAGTTCAAAATATTGCCCTCTATACTTTATACTAAGGGACAATAGTTGCAAAACTAAAAATGACATATCTGGGTTTCTTTCCTGACTTCTAAACTTCTGAAAAACAAGTCTGACTGCAACGTGTATTTGTCTTTCAAGCTTAAATTTCATATTGTTTTACGATGTATCAGTAGACACTTACTTGTATTATAACAGTCGTTGTTCAAGTGGTGTATAATAGTATTGTTTCTTTTTATTTCTGCTTACTTCCCGAACTACGTTAAACAATTAAAAATTAACATTCACATTAGTTGAATTTTACACAAACATTGTTGAAGTGTTCTCGAAACCTAATCAATATTATAAAACGACATATACAAATATGCAAACCCAACATAGATATAGGCATATGATAGGCTTTGTTTGGAAAACAATAAAACAGTATTAGTATTAAAAACCTAGATGTGTTGTTTTTAGTGGGAGTTCGTCGTCCGGTATTGCGTGCTGCAACCTATTCACACGTCACGTTGGTTCCCCGCATCTCTGATTACGGCTACAGAATTAATGTTTGCACTTTATGCGGGTAAATTACACAATACGAGTAAATTTGGAATATTTTCGTTTAATAAATCAAGTTGTTGACCATAGCACAACCAGATGACACTAAAGATTTACGAATGAGTCAGTGAGCGCCGGAAATAGGGAATTGAGCAAATGATTTACACATAAATACAACGGATTCTGCGTTTTCGTTCTTGTGTAATCAGTTGTGTCATCAGATGACACAAACTAATTATCTGGAATTCGAAACATAAGTTGATTACCCGTGAAGATGTTGAAGCTAAAATCGTATTTAGAAAATACCAAATGAAGGTTATGTGTGTTGTTGTTTACCGTTCAAAATATATTTTATTTTCCTCGTAAATAGGTGTGCAAATGTCGAGGGAATACCGCTTTTTTCCACGCAAATTATTTAGCATGCGTTTATTTGGCGTAAACACACGAACAAACTAAATGACGTCGACTATATTCATTAACAATACATTTATTGAATACTCGTGATGCAATTATATATATTGTTAAATACAGTGAACATATTATGGATGCAATTATCAATGCAAATTAAATGAAAAATTAGACGGTTTTTGTCGTTTAAATCGTTGGGCAAAACTGATGTTACATTCGTTTTTATTTCAAACCATAGTTTATTACACTCGTCGAGTTAACATGACATTTTGTAAAAAAAAGGAGTTTTGTGTAATGTTGTCTTTAAGTTCATGAGTCTTCACATAAAATGCAATCCAAGATATAGTTAAAAAACTATTGGATATGCATTGTTTAACCACTTAAGGGAAACACTCCAAATATGGAAAACTGTTTATGACTTCCGATTAAGAGACATATCATGCAATACGTTTGAACATTTTTTTTTATTTTCCTATCAGTGCAACAATGGTTTGCTCCATAGCCAAGAGTACAGACACCAATATGCAAGTGACATTTTTCCTATCAAAATAATAGTAAAAGTTTACTCTAATTAACATCCATTTATATTAAACAAGATAGAGTATGAAACGTTAAAATTATTAATAGACTGTTTATGTTACTAACCGTAGTTAAATTTGTATAATAAATTATAATACCAGTATAAAAAGATTAAATACATAATACAGTTTATATGTTTATAAATACAATACCGATAGTGTACATTAACAAGACCTATTATCAAAAATATGTAGTACTAATTAAACTCAACAGAAAACAAACGTTAATAGAGGAATTTTAGTTTGAACACGCGAATTGTTCATTTTAGGCGAGTGACCATCACACTTTTAAAAATAAAAAATATTAAACATAATTTATTTTATTAAAGCTCGGGTCACCGTTTTAGAATAGTCAAATCCACTCCCTTGTGGTTTAGACCTGTTGACATGCATTCCGAACATTATACTGAATCAATAATGAATGACATGAAAAAAAGGACATGAGATAATGAAGAAATATTAACTTCGAAGCATCTTTAAAAAAAAAAAAAAAAAAAAAAAAACGAATAAGATTTAAAAAATCTCATTAAAGTGTTTCAGAACAACATAATTACAACTTATTGTTATGGTGTTGGGTATTTTGTCTCGAACTTAAGAAATGTTTTTTTTTTGTTGTTGATTAAGTAAAGACTATTCGACCATACACAATCAAATTATACGGAGTCTATTTCTTCGATTGTCTTGTGTAATCAGCCAGATAAAACGTATTAGACCATTTAGAACAACGCTTCCCCGTTTTATAACCAATATACAGATTTACAGGCACAACTCAAAGTTAATGACTTCCGATTGGGAGATTGAAATCGTTGCTTTTGTCACTTAAGACCAAAACTGTTTCTTCTGTGTGTGAAACAACCATTTATAAAGCCAACTTTTTCAGCTTGTTATTCATACAAGTTTGAAGATGTTCATAACGTATGGCCAATAAATAAGCAAATCATTTGATGAGTGTTTAGGGGAAGGGGGAACAAACGTGTTCGTTGGGTTCATTAAATGAGAATGATTCACAAGTGTTCACGTTCTATTTAGTTAACATACTACCTTATAATCTAACTATGCATTCGGAGCTTGTATATATCTAACATTGTTTTCTCATGTCGAGTTCTTTTATTTAAGGGATATTGAACGTACACATTTCGAGCGTTTGAGTGAAAGTATGACCAAAATGTGCGGTATGTGGAATTGGTCCTCGTCCCTGTTAAATAATGGCTTCCCAACAACAATATATATATATTAACACCATATGGGTCCCATATTGGTTTTGTACCTGGTAACCATGTTGGGCCTCTATGGTAACAACTAATAGTTACTTTTTGTCATTTCGACGCTATCGGAGATTTCGTATTTGCTAAATAAATAAAGCGCACATGGGTAGGTGTATGTGTTGTATTACCGCTCCACATCTTACCAATTAATTAAATGTGAAAATAGATTTGTAAATGAACTTTAGTTAATGTAATTCACATTAAATGAAGTGAAGAATATGTTTTATGCTCATAGAGTATTTGAAAATTGTTAATAAAATCAAATGTTTGTTCTCCTTTATCACTTTAGCATTTGATTTGAGATACCAAAAAATTAAATTACATTTACACGTGTTTGCTATGAGATAAATTCAGGATTAAGCTTTGAGGTTTGACATGCCTTTAATCAGTTTAATATAAAGAAGTGAAACTCCAGAAGATGCAGCATTTCTTTCATACACATCTTTGTGGTCCTTTATTTATGGCAAGGAACCAATTGCCAAAACGGTACAGTACGGCACAAAACGAAANTTTTTAGGAGCGATGAAGTATTTAGGAGCGATGACACGATGACGTCACCAGTAACAAAATGAAGCATTTTCAAAGCGGCTTTACTGTTTAATCGAATTACTAATTAAACCAGCTTTGCTTTTTGAACATTATAGAAGCAACCATATAAAATTGTCATTACATTAATTATTCCAAATTTTAAGAGGAGAAAGATATAGTGAATCGAAAACTAACAAGCATGTGTTTTTAAGTACATCAGTATCATATCCCTATGATAAAAAGGAGCTAATTAAATTAAAAAGTATATTACTAGCATTTGCTTTAAGATGTTTACATTTGCGAACACGCTTCAAAACATCTCCATAAAATGATGGTTGTGAAATTCCATTAGTTAAATGCCATTTTAAAGAAACATTATATTTTGAAATTAAATCACTATATTTAAAGTGAAATTTAGCGAATTTACGCCAAAGGTTATGATACAAAAAACCTTGTTTTAGCAATTATTTTCGTTAATATACGATTACGATCATTAAAATCTTTAACACATGAACATGCTCTAGCGTATCGTACCAACTGCGAAATGTAAATACCATAGGATGGACCTTTAGGGATGTTACCATCTAGGAAAGGAAAATTCACAATTTCAAAGTTATAGTCGTCCCGTTTGTCGTATAAACTTGTTTTGATCACATTATTATTAATAGTTAGATGTAAGTCTAATTTTGCAGCATCTGAATTTGATTGACACGATTTATTTAAAACTAGTTCTTTTGGATAGATATTGTGAATATATTGTTCAAAGTATGGATTATCTTAGTTCAGTAAGTCATCAATGTTTCTACTTGTTAGGTTAAAACTTTTAATCAAATCTAGTGGTTTAGTTTTCGATAATGCTAACATAAAATCCCTTTCATAACGATATACAAATAGATCAGCAATAAGCGGCGCACAATTAGTACCCATTGGAACACCGATAGTTTGTTTAAATATTTAACCATTAAATTCAACAAACAAGTTATCCAAAGGAAAAGTAAGTGCTTCACAAAAGTCAAGACAAGTCCAGATGATGTATTTATCCAATATCTGATTAGCAAAAAAATATATTTTAGTTTAAAGCAAGATAAGAACACTTCTCTCTTGCAAATGTTTTTTCAATCAGTGAAATGAGATTGGATTTTATTAAAATGTAAGCCCAAAATGTGTTTTAACATTGACCGTTCTAAAGCGGGGATTTCTGAGGTAAACAGTTTGAAACTATTTCCTGTAATGGAATGTCTAAATTTTCTAAATTATCAGGAACAAACTACTCTTTTAGACGGCATTTTTGAAGTTTGTCATTAAATTTCTTAAATTACTTGATGTTTACAACGGAGCTGTAAAACTGCATTTTTTCAAAAAAACAAATAAATTCGTTTGTAGTGGGGCACGAACAAGTTTATTATGAGTCTATTGCCTTAACTTCTTTGCCATCCGAACGTTTATTGTAAGAAGACAATTTCACCTGATTTGATTGATCCCAAAATGAAATGTAACAAAATGTTACGAAAGCAAAAGAGTCAATCCAAATTATTCAGTCGTTTTGCATGTATAACTCTATTTTTTTTGTACCAATTTTGAATGAAAAAGTTAAAAATCGAAGCTGAATTTTATATGAATCAAGTCATTATTGGTATTTTTCTACGTGATCTATAGTGTTCTTTTATTGTTTGAATCTCTGACAAAAAAATGAAAAATTGCCACTTCATCAATCTGTGAGCAAGTCCCTTAAAAGAATTATCGTTAGGCTAAATGTGTATTGGTATGGAGAACGTCTTCAATAAAATGGAAATTAACATCTCAGGAATTGGTTAACCTTTTGCCCCAACTCTCACACCCACTTCATATATTAACAATACATGTTTTAAAAAGTCAGAATTTGGGACGAAATCGAACCTGGCAAACATAACAAATAAAAACCTGAATAAATATTTCCATATACATTCTGCCATAATGCATCTCGTATGGTGATTTGTACGCCAATCGTCTGTATGTCAGACTCGTAACGGACAAGTAATCTACAGATCACAGCACAAACACCGATGATAACCTATATGGACAGAAGTAACAATTATTGTTGTCCGAAATTCTGTTGCGCTTGTCAGTTTACATTTATCAGAAATAAATTACCTGAAAACAAGTTTATACACTACAACGGTTAAATCTGAGACCAAAACAGTGTGTACATAACCAATCCGTCAACCAGTTTGGTTAAAAACTGTATTGCTTCCTTCAAAAGATTGCCATTGAATTAACAGTGCTTTGATGTACTACTCTCTTTTAAGATGATGTTTTCGTAACGATAATTCACTATAAACAAGAAGGGAATATGCGATCCATTTCAAAATTGGGTTCTTTTTCTGAAACCTTTTTGAATGGTGTAACAAACTCTTGAACAGGAAAATAAACAGAGATTTAGTTTGAAGGTCGTCAATTAAGATCCACGACTTTGATCTGTTTGGTAATCAGCGAAAGGAATCCATCGTTGATAAAAGCTCCCTCGTATAACACTGCTCACGAAGACGAATAGGGTCGCTGTTGTCGAGTAAACCATTAACTGACTAAACAACATCGGTCTTTGCCTTTTATAAGCATATCTGTCCACTGTCAGCAGATAAGTGCCCTTAATCTGCATTAGGAATCCCTGCATATTTACGTATGATTTACAGAGACTCAGAGAACAAGTCAAATGTATTGAATTGACTTGTTTACAGATTTTGCATTTTCGAAGTGTGTCATTAAATGCTTTAAATTTATAAAACAATACATTGAAACTACAGCGATCAAGTATAATTGTAAGAAAGGAAACTAGAGGGAAAACAATGTGGCCCACCCGGATACTTTACAGGATTTTTCCAATGAATGAGCTATCACCGAAACGTCTTAGTAATTCGATGTATTAAATAGCGGCATGCGATTAATACGCCATGTTTGCGATAGATTGTCATGTAACAAAATAAGAGACACTCAAAAATAGTAACATTGCTGGGTTTTTAGCGCTTTATCGTTTTACATAACAAATGATGATTACTCATAAACGAATATGCATTTTCTATAAGTGTCCACGATTTACTGTAACTTTGCTGATGTGTAGTGTTATGTTAAATTTATAATAAATGTATGTGATATAATATTGGTGTCGAATGTCGAATAGTATATTTATCTTGGTAACATGTTATATTCGCATAAACATAAGTCGTGATTGATATTAACTTTGTATTTTTGTAGGTTTGTATAAATACAATTAATAAAGTTTTTCAATATATTCTGTAAATTTTATTTCCTGCAAATATCAAAGACCAATATTTAAATGTGGCCATTTGTGTTGGAGGCTTATTCGTTCTTTTCTAAAGTAATCAGCTAAGAGTGATATAATTTCCATGTTAAACACATAAATATTTTTAAACTCTCTTTCAAATATGTTTTATTTCAATGAACTGACTATGAGAACACACGCGTCCTTGATCGATTGAGCATTCAAATTTGTCACAATACTTTTAAGAGCTTCGAACAACGACATTTATACATATCAGGACAAGAAATATGTATCTGCTCTACGCTTCGTCATGTTCTACCGATGACTATCCCAACACGAACATGACGTCGATAGTCTGGTTACATCATGCGAGTCGATACTCTGGTTACATCATGCAGAGATGGCCCTGATTGCAAGATCAAACAACTATATACCATACGACTCATTAAAGGTCAAGCACTACCGTATTGCACTATTGGTTGTATTTACATGCGGTAGTGTACTTAAGTGATGCACTATTTGATGTGTGTAGTATATGCGGTAGTGTACTTACGTGATGCACTATTGGTTGCATGTACATGCGGTTGTGTACTTACGTACTGCACTATTGATTGTATTTACATGCGGTAGTGTAATTACGTGATGTATCTCGTGAATCATAGTTAGGCCATTATTCTTTCTAGATCTTATGTTTATTAAGGAATTATACATGAACTAGTGAAACAAAATTAAAGGTCACACTAAGATGTAACCTACCAGAGGTAAGCTTCTGAGTTTACAAGCTGGCGTTATGGAAATGAGTATTTTAATGTCATAGAAGGAAGCTAAAAACTTGGATGGACCTTTGCACCAAGCTATATGTGCCTGTTTGTGGTTGCGTAGCCTTTAATGAAATGTCTTCTTGAAAAGTTCACGGTGAAAAACATTAATTTTCAATGAATTGTATTTTGCTTACCTCTGGTAGGTTGCATCTTAGTGTGGCCTTTTATTTTGTTTCACTTGTTCATGCATATAAATAACTGTGTTCAAATATATACATGGCAGTTAGCCGTATACGTTTTATCAGTTCATGAATGCATGTACGTGTTCATGTAAGATTCAATGTTAAACTTATAAAATGATACAGTTATGTTTTTTGAAAAGATGGTTTCACTCGGTTTTATTTGAATGCCATTGACTTCATTTGTTTACAATTTACAAAACAAAACTAACAATATTGTATATGTATGCTCTTCAAAATCCTATCCGAAATTTTCTTAAGACATAACAGTAATTTAAATATGATAAAGATTAATTATTTGAACAATTGCAAATATAAGGAACGAAAACATGTCAAAGTTAATTTGCATAACAGCACTTTTCACATCACTGGCTGCACTACGTACAATATCGGATTCAGTGTTGATTTGTTTTTTAAATAAGCATGCCAAATTTAGACAAAAATATTCTATGAAATAAATAAGTGGTATCTCTATGCATTTACGTTCGCGGAACAACAAATGAGGGTAAGCTGTAAAATACTTAATGATAAGCTTAACGGTTTTTTTTTCTTCAAATATTCTATAGGGTGTATTTAAGTCATTTTATACATTTATATTTCTTTGAAAACAATATTAAACTTGTACAAGTATTGAAAAAATAAGTATTGGCAATATACCTTTACTTATGATAATTGCGTTCATGTAAATGCTGTTTAATTCAATTTGAATGTTTCTTAAATTAACCAATTTAAACCAATGCAGTCTGAATCAAAGACTAAATAAAGCATTTAGAATGACATTCGATTCAATCTGATCACTCAATGTTTGCATTTACATTTTATGGCGACTAGAGAATGTTACGTATCGATATTTTAGACATCTATGAATAATTTATTGCAATAAATTATTCAACGAAATACGTTTTAATACATAAACGTTATGTTAGACGGTATATAACGGATCTTAGACATAAAACAGAACCGTCATGTCAAGCAATACATGTTTATCGTATAAACAAACCAAACACGAAATCCAACCTATTATAGACGATCAATGAAGTAATATAGTCCATCAACAGGAAAGAATAAATAAACGTTCTCTCCGCGACATACGAAATTGCTGGCAATGGTTGCCTGAGGCGGCCTAATCACGATTATTATCGCAACTATTGTGCGTTCATACATCTAACTATTGCGTGTTAGGCATGAAGATGAACACAAGATGTCTGTTTCGACCGTCATGAGGCTTTGAGAACTAGGAACGAAAACGTAATGACATTTTCATTTCTTTTTGAGTGACGCACGCAGGTGGATTGCAAAAATTATGAAATAACATTTATATACGTATATTGATGATATGCGGGCTGAATTATTGAAGTCCAATTTGTTTAGTGTTTGAGATTACTACGAAGGTGTTTTTTGTTTCACCATTTGAATGACAGTTTGTTTTACTTATTATAACTTTCGACATACATTTCAAAGCTTACGTCAAAAACCAAATGAAAATAAAAACCAAATGCATCTCAACTGGAAACACAAATATTACATCGATGACAAAATATTATTTTCTTTACCTGCTTTTATTCATGCAAACGTATTCTTTTAAAGTAACATTAATACTAAAAAATCAACGTAAATTTCGTAAAGTATTTCGTACAATAAAGTTACCCAATAAAAAATCAATGTTCCTTATAGAAAAAGCCACAATTTCAAAACGTGATGTTTTCTAACATGGTACCATTTTAGTGTTAATGTGTCGTATGGATAGATATCAGCGCGGGACATTAAAATGGAATTAATTGTGTACACGAAAAATTAAAAACGAGCATTTTATATCTACAAACATCCATGTTACCAGAAAACATCCTGTTTTGAAATTTTGGCTTTTGCTATAAGGAACATTGATTTTTTATAAGGTAACTTTATTTTACGAATTACTTTCCGAAATTTCCGTTGATTGTTAAGTATTCATGTTACTTTAAGCCGATTTCACAAGTGACTAAATGTGTGTTATATAACGACATAAGGTGCATTTCGCATTGTTTCCATTGTCGACATTGTGTTTTGTCTGCATTAAAGCCTTATTATATTTAAATAATTTTATACAGAAATTGCTATTGAAAAACCCAACGTGTCTTGAACAGAAAAGTAGAATTCTAATGCAAAAGTATTAAATTAATGTATCAATAACGTAACTTAATTCGTCTGTGTATATAACAGAAAGCGCTTGGTTTTGTAATGTTTTTCCTAATGATGGACCATGTACCGCTGCTATGTCTTTCCGCCTGTTGTTTTTAATTAAACATTCGTTATTTCATAATGTTATGTTATGAAAGAACATTGACAGCGAATCTTATAGCCGAGTCAATTAATGTTGACTTCCGGCATAAATTTATATGTTTTATGAATGTAAAACTATACAATGTAGTATGTTAATGTGCATTGGGCATTATGTAATCAGGTTATTGGTTTCTTCTTGAAATGTAATACAGTTATCTGGGGTTTGTTCTACATGTTTGTTGTAATTTCTCAAATCTTGTCTACACAAAAGAAAGCGTCTAGTTGATATTTGCATTTACTTCGTATTGTAAAGCCCATTGGTCACTTGCTTTTAATAAAGGATAAGCGTGGGTTAAGAGGAAAATGACAATTTTTCTATATATATTTATATATATACATATATACAACCAATGGGAAAGACATCGGACCTCGGACAAATCCGATACAATTTGACGAGGTCCGATAATATTTCCCAAATTGTCGGACCTCGTGTCCGACAAAAAAAAAACGTCGCCATCTTGACTTCCTTTACTTTAGATCAAGTTTTTCCAAATGTCTTCATAGAACGGGTTTTCATTAAGTTGTTATTTTATTGTATTTAGAATTGTTAAACATTGTGAACGTCATAATTATACGTCATAATAATAAAAATAAACTCTACAAAAGGTATTTTCTATTCTTTGGTAAAGAAAAACGAGGTCCGATAAAATCTGGCGAGGTCCGACAAATTTTAAAAGTTATCGGACCTCGTGTCCGACAAGATTTTTTCGTCTTTCCCATTGGTTGATTNAAATTACTTTTTTACATTTGATGAATTCCACAAGTGCATAAACAGCAGCAAAATAAAATTACGGGAATATAAATATATGCATTCTGTAAATACCGATTTATTGAAAATATGAAAATTCATAAGCGCAATGATGGGATAGTTTAGAATGTTTCATTTTTTTTCTTTTAGGCTTTAATGACTGAGTTGTTAATATGTTTGCATTTAACAAGATGAATATGTAGTGAAGTAAATTCGATGAAACTTATGTGTGTGTGTGTGTGTGTGTGTGTAGAAGTCGAAACTCTCATTTCATGCCTAAAACTGCTAGATTTTAACTACAAAGATGTAGAGCTGCATTATAAATAAAAAAGAGAAAAACATGTGTTGTCAGTAAGGCTTAAACAACTTTCTTTGTTATGAAAGGCCTATTACCCAAACCACTTGGTCATCCGAACTTTTCAGTTTTATCATTTACAATTTTACCTTTAAAAATTTGTAACGCTATATTATTTAACAAATTTAATGAGGATAGTTAATAAACGAACCTGTATTTTTACCATGTGTCTACGTTATTATTGGTATTTTTCTCCATGATCAATAGTGTTATTTTATTTGTTTGAATATGTGCCAAAAACATTGAAATATTTACACATCGACACTCTGTGAGCACGTCCCTTTGAAGCATTATCGTTTGGATAAAAGTGGGGTTAGTTATTCCAATTAAATGTTATATCCCCATTTCGTCACATTGAACGTTCTAAGGTTGTGAGCCACGTTTTAATTATGATTCATGTCTTATTGTTTGTAGATTTGTGGGTTGTATAGGCAATTGGTAGTTTGCTTTAAATAATCATTCCTGATAATTATTATAGAGTTGATTGTTTATATTAAAACTACTTTTTGTGCTCAATTATACCAAAAAATGTGATGCACGAAACAAATACTAGTTTAAAGTATTTAAATTATCAAGAACATATTGGCTGTGATTTCAAACTTTTAAACTATTTAACAGCGTGGTTCTGCTTCCCATTCTTCAAATGTACGTTTCGTTATTTTCCTATTAATTTAGTTGTTAATTTTGTAATTTAGTTTATCCTACTTTGGTAGGTGCATTTTTCCCATATACATATACATTTTTACATTCGCAAATACACAAAACAATACATGTTTTAAAATGTCAAAATTAGGGACCAAATCGATTATACACGATACAAAGACAGTCGAAAGTACCCGGTAATCAACATTTCTGCATGCATACTAAGAAAGCACAAATAGGCATACATAAAGAGCAAACATGAATTCATATTTCCACATACATATTTCCATAATGCATCTCTTATTGTGATTTGTTCTACCATCGTCTGTATATCAGACTCGTAACGAAAATGTAATCTACAGATCACAGCACATACAACGATGATAACCTTTCATGTACAGAAATAACAATTATTGGTGTCAGAAATCCTGTTGCGCTTGTCAGTTTACATTTATCAGAAATAATGAACTTACTGCAGAGTTTGTCAAGTACTTCGTATATAGTCGTTTAGGAATACATGGCTATCTTTAACTATGCTGAAAACTTACATTATGTTTACAACACATGCTCTAAAACAAGCTTATAAAATAAAACGGTTAAATCTGAGACCATTTAAGTGTGTACATGACAAATCCGTCATACAGTTTGTTAAGAACTGTATTGCTTCCATCAAAACATTGTCAGTGAATAAACAGTGCTTTGATGTACTACTCTTCGTTAAGGTGATGCTGTCGTCACGATAATGCACTCAAATCAAGAAAGTGATTTTGCGATCCATTTCAATTTAGGATTCTTTTTTGAAACCTTTTGTGAATGGTGTAACACGACCTTGAACAAGAAAATGCAGAGAGATTAAGTTTAAGGCAGTACAGTAAGGTCCGCGACTTTGAGCTGTTCGGTAATCAGCGAAAGGAATCTATCATTGATAAAAGCGTACTCGTGAAACACTGCTCACTTAGCAAAATATGGTGGTTTTTGCCAAGTAAACCATTGACTGACTTTTTTAACAACATCGTTCTTTTGCGTTTTATGAGCATAGTTTTCCAGTTTCAGTAGATAAATGTTCTAAACCTAGATGGACTTGTTTACAAATTTTGGCATTTTCGAAGTGTTATTAAATGATTATTATTTATAGAACTACACATTGAAACTTAACTATACGGAAGGTGTCTGTTGATCCGTTAGATCAAATCAAGTCAGTAGCACGATGCTCAAAAAGACGTCGTGTGTCCTCCGGCAAACACACTGCTAGTCTATTTCGGAGGGCAAGTTCTTGTTTAAAAAATGTATTGGACGTAGGTGCTCGTACGATTGATGTTTAACGCTCGACCGACACATAAACTTATGCTTATGTCATTATCAGCGGTTGCGGCAATCATGCAATCACCGACAAGATGCACGGTCGCCATACGTCAGACTCATGGTCTCGACACAAATGATGACGCAAGCTCGACATTAGGTCGACACATCCCGGGTTTTACCGCGGCTCAAACATTTTTCGGTTTAAACACAGTGTGCAAATGGACCTTCATTTTTTGTAATTGTGTATTCATACAATCAGCCATACAAATAACAGATATGAGGTTCCATAAATTGTTCATTATTAATAACTATTGATTGTACAGTTGTTGCTGTGGGTTTTTATAAATTCAATTTATACAGTTTTCAATTTATTCTATAATTTTATATTCTGCAAATATCAAAGGCCAATATTTAAATCCGGTTATTCGTATTAGGAGCTTATTTGTTCTGTTCTAAAGAAATCGGCTGACAGTGATATAATTTCCATATTAAACCCATACATATTTCCAAACGCTCTTTCAAATATATTTTGTTTTATTAAACAGACTATGAGAACAAACGCGTCCATGATCGATTTGGCATTCAAATTTGTTACATGACTTTTTAGAGCTTCGAACAACGACATTCATACATATCAGGAATATCCGCTATGAACCTCGTCTTATTCTAATGATTAACCCAACGTGACGTTGATACTATGGTTACGTCATGCGACGATTGCTCTGATTGTAAGATCATACATCTATATACAAAGCGTCTTATTACACGTCCAGCACTTCCGTAGAAACCCAGTGTGACCATTATTCTTTCTAGATCTCATGTTTATTGTAAAGATAGGAATGAATTCGTATAACAAAAAATGTCACACTAAGATGCTACCTACCAAGGCAAGCAAAATACAATTTAGCGCAAATTAGTGTCTTCCACAGTTAACCTTTTCAAGAAGACATCGCATTCAAGGCCACGTACGCACAAACAGGCAAACATGTATGGCTGCAATGATCCACCCAAGTGTGAAGCTTCTATGGCATTGGAATACTAATAACCATTACGCCCGCCTTTAAACTCTGAATCAATAATTGTTTGTATGTGTCCAAAACATGTTAGTTAAGTAATGTACTTTGAGTGCATTCGCTAAATTCTGCGTCAAAAAGATATGCAATACATTCACATATGGCTGAATACTTCTTAACAGTACATGTATTGTTATCGCGTCAGAAATACACACACACTATTAATTCGGTTTCCGTACTGTAAGAAACTAACTACGAATCAATTACGTTTAATTCCGAGTTGAACCATTTTACTACATTTAATCATTTTGTTTATTCAACGACAAACGCCAAACAGTTTAGCTACGCAATTTATTATTCTAAAGGTTTGGCATAAAAATGTCAAGGCTGGGATCATTTGTATTACACAGGTTCCCCCGAGAACGGCGGGAAATTTTAGTTCATAATGTCTATCCCCCGTGACAAGCGGGAAGTGTGTTCGTGGAAACTATGCCGATGAACACAACAATGTGTTCACCAACACTGGTACAGTCCATAACGAAGGAACCTGTCGTCGGGGGCCGAACTTTGTAGACCATTTGACAGACTGACGGTGTTCTGTACGCTGTTAAGTCCCAGCTATGACGATGTGGGTTTCTAATGGAGGTCGTAGTTCTCGACACGATGGAATATAACAAAACTCTGGCAAGCATCGCGTTACAATAAGAAATTAAGTGGGAGGGTGGGTAGTAAATGTTAACTTGTGTAAACCATAAAGCGACCTACCCTGAAATGCGACGAGCTCGTAAAAAGCTTGACAGTTTGCACGGGCAGTGGTTTTGTACTTAGTGGACGAGTCTATGTGTTACAGTAGACGGGGGGGTTATACCATTGTGGTGTTGGGTTTCGGCGTTCCATTAGGAAAATAGCCTTTGCGTTGAATAAGAGTTTATTCTTGAGCGAAAACAAAATATTTATTTCCGTGTCAGTTTATCACCGCTTCAAAATTAATGAGAGGAATGTGTTTATCGCGCGTCGGAACTTACGATGTATTCATTTTACTGAGTTGTCAAACATATTCGACAAATGGATTCTGATTATATAGATTCAAAATCATACTATGAATCTATTGTTGTATGAGCGTGTAAAACTGAACATACTTTGGAACTATTATTGTACTCCGCATCGAACGGATGCCATAAATGCGATGTTGAATTCATTCGAAAAATGTCCATATGTATTCCATCATTAAGGTTATTTTGTTTAAGCTTAAATCCGGATCATTCATTTCTTTATAAAGGCGCCAAATTCGATCGGTTAAAGCACTCGATAAATTAAGTATAAATGACACGTTTTGTAAAGCCAGTCATACAAATGAATCTGTATTTGCGATAACAGGTTGTTTAAATCAATGATTTACAGAACAGTGCTTATTTTAGTTTTATATCTGTTTTATAATACTCTTTTAAACGGCAGGGTTTAACAAAGTGATCTTAGATTGTGTTCCAATATGTTTCTGAATAACATCGGAGAGGACCTCGAAGTACGTTCGAATAAAAATACATATCTTTTTAACAAATTATAAATGGATTGAATTATTTACTTTATGTTTATGAATACCTATATTTTTCTTTGTAAATATATCTGAATAAAAGTTTTAATATTTTCAAAAATAAGGCTACAACCAGTATTTATTTCAGAATAACCAATCCTCTTTTTTATTAGAAAGCTGTCAGACTATCGTGTAAAAACTGCGTCTAGTTTACGTGCATCATTTGATATAAGGATAGTCCTAAATGTTTAGCCTTTATCATTTCCTCGTTGTAGTCCTTTTCGCAGTGGTCAACGTTAACATGTCTGCAATACAAAAACGTTTCACTTTACAGATGATGTTTAACATGGATGTTTTAAATAGTGTCGTACACCTGTATGTATTTCCTCGCTCCGTGTACATTAAACATTACGAACGATCAATATTGTACATATACCATATACCATATGCGACTGATATTTTCTTAACGGATAATGTTAATACAATGTTTGAAGTAAACTGAATTGTAATTTTATGTCAACTTATATATTTCATTACACGATTTCATGTTACCAATTGTTAATAATAACTCATGTTAAAGATCAAATGTGTCGTGTTCTGAGAAAACTGGGCAAAATGCTTGTGCGTAAATTGTCATCCCAGATTAGCCTGTGCAGTCCGCACAGGCTAATCAGGGACGACAATTTCCGCTTTTATGGAATTTTTCGTTTAAATGATGTCTCTTCTTAGCGAAAATCCAGTTTAGGCGGAAAGTGTCGTCCCTGATTAGCCTGTGCGGACTGCACAGGCTAATCTGGGA